>VNWY01000786.1:0-29058 GCA_009869845.1 Pseudachorutes palmiensis | reverse complement strand
ACTAGGGTTTAAAAAGTTTTATGAAATTCTTGCTAAATTGGAGTTTCACGGTCAAGTTGCGCAACTAAAGTTTCATGAAATGCTGAAAGAAATTTCATAATGGACTGCCCGCTTTACTCTCTCTTCTCTCTCTCGTCTCTATACTTTTCTTTTCTTTTCCTCTTTTTCTCATAACAGCTCCAGTCCATTTTTAGTTAGGGTAGTGGTAGACAAATGGAAAAGAAGGAACTTGAGGCTAGGAGCAGGATTCATTTATTTCCTTCAAAGGGGCAAAGAATGTTGTTATTGTTGGAAAAGCTTATGCCCTGGGAAGCTCAGGAAGAAGAAGCACACAGGTCATTTCACTCATTATACTCTTGACCTCACCTCAACACTCCAGATCCCTTTTGGAATTACGAGTATGAGGAACTTACGCTTATTTGAGTTTGTTTTGATCCGAGAAGGATTTAATTGGGATGAGGAGGAGGAATGAATGAATGATTTATATAAGGTTGTGTGTTGTGTGGAATTTGGTGAACATTCCATTCATTCCTGGAGAGAAAGTCCTTATACTTCTTTCTTGTTCTATTCATCTGAAACCAATTAAGAGTCACGTGTCCATTCATCTTGGCACACACTCATCCCTCATCCCTCCTTCATAAGAGGAAGTTCTCTTACCCTGTCCAGCTGGAAGCGGAGCCAACTTGCTTTATTACGTCAAAGACTCGTTCCACCTAATCCTAAAAAGCTTCTTTCTTGTCCTATACCATTCTGTATGGGGTTGGTGCATTCTTGTCCTCTTGAGTGACAACTTGTTTGGGATCATAATAAGTCATCAAGGGGTTCAGCAAGACCAGTAGCTAATTAAATCCTTTAACGCACTTTTGTAGGATTCAGCCTTTTGTAGTTTTAGTTTGTGTATAAAAGGCATGCGTGACTGTAGAGGTGCAGGATAGTATGCTTCATTAGCTCATTGGTATCCATGGTGTAATGATTGAGGGTTGTCTGATGACCCTGTAACTTTCTCTTCTGCTCGAGTTTCCCTACCTGCTGGAGGGAGGGGGAGAGTGAAAGTTTCATCAAGAGTAAATTCCGTTTATGAGCTTCCCTTCCTTGCAAATCTCGATCAAATGGTGTATTGTATTATGGTAAAAGTTCCTTGGCGACAGAGGAGGCTGATGCAGGAGGGAGAACCTGTTGTTCTCAACTGACCAAGGAGGATGCATTCCATATCTAATACTACACCAATGGAGAAAGTTCCAGGAGCTTCTTGTGTGTGTCTTTTCTTCTTTTTTTTTTGATTTCTCGGAGCTTGATCGAAGAACCCAGGACAAGCCCACCTGTCCTCCGTTCCTTGTCATAAGCACCTCCTCCTTTGACATAGATCCCGTATTAGGAAGGAAGGGAACTTCATTTAAAGGAACTATATGCATCATCTCCCTATTGACTCTTACACTAGATTCCAGGATTCTTTCACTAGGGAAAATTCCCAAGAGGAAGGAGTAAATAAGTCACTCCCTTTCTTTCTCTTTTGCCCTCCTCTTGGACTTAAACAAGGCTTCGGCATTTTTCAAATGAAGAGAATATGACAAAGATTTATGAATTTTATTCTCCTTCTTGTTTTGAAAAGTGTATTCGGGCTCTCTTGTGTGTTGTAATCTACTCCCTCACTGCTAAAAAACAGTTATAAGTCTTATAGACACACCTGAGCAATGCAAACCTTTTTCTGGACCTGTACCCTTCTTTCATCAAAGGCCCCTTTTGCTGTAAAGCTCGAAATACTCTAGTCGTTGACCCTCTTGTTTATCCAAAGGGAGTCTTTCAAGAATGGAATTCTACTTGGTTTTTGCAGGTGTTGGTCTGTAATGTCCGATGGTTAAAACTGCCGTGGTATTTCCCCATGTTCCGGTTAAGATCGTCCCGCAGTCCCATCTCTCGAATCCTCTTTCTCCCCTTGCCCACAACAACTTGTTGAATGTCACCTCGCTCAAACTTTCCTTGTCTCTCAATTATTATGTTTTCAAACATGTTGTCCATTGGTCAATGGACAATGGGTCAGAAAGCAGAACCCGGGTTCATGTCTGTCCTAATTTTGATTCCCGTTCTCTTGATTTCTCAAGTGGTGGTAAGTCGTGGTTCTCATGAGGTTTTTGAAAGGCGGGTGGGCAGAAAGACGGTGTTAATTATAGCACTACTCTTTCCATTTGAGTTGCATTGAAACCACTGGGTTGTGTAAAGCATCTACCCACTTGGAATTATCTTATCAACTAAACTATGTATAACTTTGACACCTTGTTATCGACACAAGGTGAAAGTAAAAGGAGGAAATGGGCATGCCCAAGCTGTGGCTAATGACAGAGCTTTCATTCACCAGTTTGAACTACTTTCTCTCTGACCGCGGCGGCGGCCCCGTTTGTTTTCTGTGGTTCAGACCCCCTGGAGAAAGTCTGAAGTTTTTTCTTTATTATAAACATGTTTGTTGGACAAGTGGAAATGGTCAGGGTGTGGGGTGAAATGTGGGTTTGGCCATTTTTATTTATATTTAAGAGGTCAGGTGTCTGGATCATTTATTAGCAGAGTAGTGAAGGTGTGTAGAACTTTTTAGATGGTTTTTATTACCCACTTCAAATTATTATTGTAATTAGTGTGGATTATATGCCCCTTGGTTTATGTTTTTACAACTCCAATTATACCTTTTATTAACGATCTTAATTTATTAATGACAGAGTGATTAATAATTTGGAGCCGAGTGTTTGTTTATAATTGATTTCTGGACCTTCCTCAACTACTGATGAGTGGGGGGTTGGACGAGGGTTTTGACATGAGGAATTGGTCTTGTTTCAAACCTGAGTGATTGGATTTAATTGTAATTGTTGTAATTGTTGTAACGTTGAGTATGACAAGTAGGAGAGGAGTGTTGAGTGTTGAGTGACGGGAGCGTACGTACGGGAAGTTGCTTAGTTAAAATGGCTCTATGAAGTATGGGGGGAGGGGGGTAGTGACGACCTGCCGGTGTTTTTTTTTCTCATCCTCATCTCTTTTGATTTTTGTCTCTTCCTCGGAGCCCCCTCGCTGAAAACCATTTTCTATTCAAGGTGGAGGAAGGGGCAAACCGGGGTTTTTGGGAGAGTAGACGGGGAATTTTCCCGTCGTCGGTTCTGTCGGTGGTTGAGGTCTTCTGGGCCTGAGCAAGGGCTAGGATGGCCATACACGAAAAGAGAGGCATGGGCCATGCTTCCTAATGAAGGAAAGAAGAGACCCCTAACATGAAACTCTGCCCAGCTCCCTCGTATTCGAATAGTTCATTGGGAATGTGCTGGAGGAGTCCACCTTGTCTCGGAGGGGACCACCACAAAAACCGTTGTTTTTTGTCTCCATGTAAACACTCGCAGAGTTCGGAGTGCCAAGGCGGGAGTGACTGCCGACAGTGGATGAGACCAGTAGGTAGTGGACGTCATCTGGAGGCTCCACGTGCTCTCTTGACCTCCTCGACATGCTCCCTTATCCAAGTCACTGGACACTCACTCAGTCTCATATTGTCCACAATCAAATCATAAAAGAAAGGTAGACTTGTCTGCCTGTGACAAGTTCCAACAAACGGTTTTTCGCAAGTCCATCGACGCATCGCTCCGTGGCATCAATCCTCCTGTGATTTGCTCTTCTTATCGTCCTGCATGTGGCTAGTCAGAAGACCACCGACCAGTTCGGATGTTGTGGTTCTTGTCCTTATCTCCTGACTCGGGCTAATTGATCCAGGAAAGTTTTGGATGGAACACGTCCTGTAAATAGTGCAACTTGACAAAGTGAAACGTTGTGAGTGTGGATGCGTGGGATGGAACTGTCAAGTCGAACTCTGTGCAGGAGGAGTTCTCATTAGTTGTTGTGAAATTTGGATGAATATGGGAGTTGGTCAAGGGTCCTGGTCATCGTGCTGATTTGCGCATTTCCAGGGCTCCTTTTCTCTCAGGAATGGAATCAGTCCCCCCGTCTGATTCTCCAGTTTCAATCATCGCAGCATTTCTCCAGAAGTCATTCCCTGTCCATGGCTTCCTCCGAGTAGTTGACAAGGGTAGACAGCAACACTTGAAGCAGTGGCGGGGAAAGGAATCCGAGCTTAGTAGGCTGACGTCTTTAATGACGAAAGTCTTTCATACTCACCGTACCTATTCCGTACCGTCGTCCTCCTCGTCCTTGTCCCATTTCCACTCATCATCATTGTTGGATCGTCGGTGTCTCTGCAGCGATTGCTCTGGAAGCGTGGCTCACGTGCGGAATCCAGCGGCGTGTGTCTCGAGTGGACAAGAGCTCAGAAATGAAGCTTCGTCCTGAGCTCCACCCTCGTGTCCATCAGACTGTTTGTCAACAAAGCCCCAAACTGACTCTGTCAAAAGTGCCCCTGTAACCAATCACGACGGGTAAAAAACGGAATAATCAAATTGGAGGAAACGCGGAGCCGAAGAAATTTTTCGACTTCAAATCCGAATTTTTGGGAGGAGGTGGCAGTGATAAAGTTCTTGTGGACGGTGGCGGGCCAACCGTGGTTGACCAGTGGGTCGATCAGCCACCCCCTCGCCCGCCACCGCCACCATGTTCCTGTGCTGCCTGCTGTACAAACTCAGACCCATGGGGTGGCTGGGTCCCCCCGCCTCCAAGGTCATGTGGCCCACCGATCCCACCGATGGGACCGGCCTGTCCACCCATGGGACCAGGACCTCCTTGTGGACCCCCAATGCCCCCAGTTCCTACTAACTCAATGCCGCCCCAGTCACCCATGCCCATGCAAAATGGGCCACAAACTCTCATGGGACCTCCGAATATCGGAGAACCGCCCAGGATGCGAGCAAATCCAGATCAATTCTACTGTGGACCACCTCTCAATCCTCAACAACCAGCATACTATAGGTCACAATTATTCACAATTATTCACATTGCATTCATCAATTACAATTAGAAATAGAAGTATTTAAAATTAATGCTGCGATTATATGCGATAAATGCGAATTCAATCCAATCTGTTCTTAAAATATCAAATGGAGATGATAATGACATTACAATGACTCCTGTGGATTTACCTTATTTTTATTTATTATTGCAGACCCATGCCCATTCCTAGAAGAGCTGCCCCTTACTTTGGACAGCCCGATTACCGTATTTATGAGCTGAATAAGCGGCTGCAACAGCGTACCGACGACAGTGACAATTTGTGGTGGGACGCTTTTGCAACTGAATTCTTTGAAGATGATGCTACCTTGACTCTCACATTCTGCCTAGAAGATGGTGTCAAAAGATACAGTGAGTTATACATTACCTGCACTGCATTTAATTATTGTATCGCCAGTCCCGTTTCATTTATAATGACTGAGCAGGAGGGTATATTTAATACCCAGGCTATTAAGCTTAAAAGTTTTGTTGTCATTGCAAATTCAGAGGATGAGAATCGGTTGGTTATTTGGTGAATGAAACGCTTGACGGAATGGAAAGTGATGCTATTCGTGCATCCTAAAAATAAAAATGGATGGAGCGCGTGCTGCCTTTTAGCCAAGTAGAACATGAGCCCCGACCGAAAGTTGACTTGACAATTCCTTTCAAAATTCTTGTCTTGGCTTGGACTGGTGGTGCCTTGGATGTGCGTGTGTGGTGTATCTCTGCTTTGGAAATGTCCAGGTAGAAGTGGCGTAGTGAGCAGAAACATTTCGTATTGATTAGCCATGTCGTGGCCCATGCATAATACATTTCCTGCTGGTCGATGAATTCAGATTATTCAGGGAAAGCAAGTATAAGGAAGGGCCCAAACACTTTCTCTTGATCCCGAATGAAACCACAACGGCTCTCTGCCCCATATTTTCAAAATGCATGTCCATTTGTCAAGCTTAGATGCATTTCGGATTATTAGTCTGATCTACTTGTCTCATGTTTCACATTCAGGGTTGCAGGGCGTTACTTCCAGTCCCTCACTCACGAGATGAATTCAATCATGAATGAATTTTTATTTTTACAGCCATTGGAAGGACACTAATTCCTCGGTACTTTCGGAGCATTTTCGACGGCGGAGTAACTGACTTGTCCTATAATCTGAAGCACCCTAAGGAATCGTTCCATAATACCAGTATCACTTTAGACTGTGAACAGTGTACTATGAACACTGTACATGCAAAATCATTGTATACTCAGGTAAGCCTTGGAATCGACTGCTCCAGTAGTCTCCTAATTAAACTTATTGAAACTTTTGATTTGATTTCCAGTCTCCTTTGCAGGTTTGTACAGAAGGTAGATTAATATTAGAGTTCACCTTTGACGACTTAATGAGGATGAAATCATGGCACTTTGCCGTACGGACAGCACGTGAGTTAGTTCCTAGGAGTGCTGTTGCCATGCATGCCCAACAACAAGACCCCGGCATGATGGAACAGTTGACGAAAAACATTACTCGACAAGGGTTAACAAATTCCACTCTCAATTATCTCAGGGTAAGTACCCATTCCATCAAGTAGCATTCCAGGACTCTGGAGAATTTATTTTAATTTCGATTTTGTGCTTTCTTTTCCAGCTCTGTGTAATACTGGAGCCTATGCAAGAACTAATGTCACGTCATAAAGCCTATGCACTAACTCCACGAGATTGCCTAAAAACTACCCTTTTCCAGAAATGGCAAAGGATGGTAGCACCACCTGGTACGACAACTTACGGATTTTTACTCATTTCCACCAAAAGAAAGACTTGTCGCTCACTGCTTTCTTCGTGTTTTGCAGAAGCGCAGCGACCGCAGTCGAAAAGACGTAAACGAAAAGGCTCAGCATCCAATTCCACTGGTGGTGGAGGAGGAATCAACCCACCTGCAACAAATAAAAAAAGGTCACCCGGTCCAAGTTTTTCACTTGCATCTCAAGATGTGATGGTAGTCGGTGAACCATCCTTAAGTGAGTGATCAATTCCAGTTTCTTTTTAATTTTAAATACTGATGTTAATTCAATGTTATTGTTTACCAAGTGGGTGGTGAATTTGGTGATGAGGACGAGAGGTTAATCACACGACTCGAAAATAGTCAGTACGACGCCACAGCAGCGTTGGACACTGAGCCCTTTGGTGCGGATTCTCCACTTCAAGGTGCTGGACCCAACTCATGGCAACCAGCTCAAGATCGGCCACCGCATGGTACAAATCCCATTATCCTATTTTGTGTCTAATTGGTAATACTGTGTGACTCACTTATTTTTGTTTGATATTTCAGGGAAGAAGAAAAAGCAACTTCTGATCATGTGACTTGACCTCATCATCATCACTTCACTTCATCCTCATCGTCAAAGGAGTCGTCAAGGGCACGTTTGTCTTCTCGTCTTGGAAGTGTGAAGAGAGTTAGAGCCAAATGAATTGAAAGCGGGGAGGGGTGGACGATTGACTACAATTCCGTCATCACATTCAAAAAAGAAATCAAACAAGTATTTTCTCCGCTTCAAAGGAACCCCCATCCCGATGAAGCTGCCTCTGCCTGTGAAAGTCACAAATTAAAAAAGCACTGGATGAAGATGAGAAGGAGTGAAGAAGAAGAAGAAGCCACACTGGAGAGACTCAGGGTGACAGTGAGTGATTGTTGAAGACAATTGACTTTTGAGTAATGCCGAGACACATAAAATCTATATATCTAATGAATCCATATATGAACATGTACTTAGGAAATGAAGGAAACTATTCTTACTCGAAGGAAGGAAACATGGATGAATGCGACCATTTTTACCAGTGAGCCAAACAGGTGTGTGGATATACTATAACTATAATGTTAAGAAGTGTGTGACTGGGAACTCTCTGTTAATTCTAATATATATTAGTGTTATAACGTTTTGTTTTTGTCTACTCGGAATGTGTTTTAAACAAGAGACAAACATATTTTTTGTGTTGAGTGTGTGCGGTTTCCTTTTTCAAAACAAAATGGAAACAGGAGCAAAGGTGAAAAACGTATGGTGTGTGATGTTGCCTAGTAAAAGGAAAAAAGTGTATGCGAAATCCTGAGCATACGTACAACATTTTAGACATTCTTTTACACTCTACACACTTAAAAAAGTTAAATACCGAAACAGGATTTCCGACTTTCTCCTCCTTCTGACATTAACTAAATTTTTATGTGTACAAAACAAGTTGACCAAAGTTGATTCGTATTATAACGGAATTACAAATGACTCTGACAAGACCCTTGACTCAATCCCTTGACCTCTGACTCGTATCTCCTTTTTTTTTAAAAAAAAAAATTAGAAACCACAGGAAAGGCTTCAGGCAGGCATTTTCAAGTATTCACCCAAGTTATTACATGATTTCAGCTGGACTCTGTTTTAAATCATCCCCTGTTAATTACTTTTTGTTTCGTGCAATAGTATTTTTCTAGTATCACACATCCACTATTAGAGACGCCAATCAATGAAACCTAATTATTGTCCACTGCCACTGCGCATTCTAACCGAACATAGCACAGTGGCAGTGGCAATTTTTATAAAACTCGATCTCATGTCTCCAGAAAATTCTATTCTCCTGGACACCGTGTGTCAACCCTACCTTTTGGTTGAACGTTGACCACGGCGTGTGTGTTATTTTAATTTTCTGTTTGGGGATGATGATGACCTCCTGCTCTTTTATCGTTTGACCTGGCTTGAGTTCCATCTTGATTTTCCCTTCCCTCCCCTCCAGGCCCGTTTAAACATTTCAAAGTCTTTCAACTGATGATGTCAAGTGTACACTTAGGACAGTGTAGAGACTTTTATACTTAAGTTGGGTAACCAACCAAAATATTAGGTACAGGCGCACCAAACTATACTTAACTATTTGTGAAACCAAAGCACGGGCTGGTAACTACTTAACAAGAAAAGCTCTCCTTTCCAGTACCAATTCTGATGACAAGTAACTAACTGATAGTGGAATTTAGTTTAGTTTCCCAGCTAGTAAGTCACTTAAGTATTCTACTTTTAACACACCCTCCTAAGTACCTACAAATTTTTTTTCTAGTTCAAAATTGGTATTTTGTTTTGTATTGTTCAAATGAAACAATTTTATTTATACTCCAAGCATTTATTTTCAGTGATGATCCTAAGGATGATGATGATGTAATCAAGTATGAAATTTTTATTCCTTCATACAATAAAAAACGGTAAAGTTTCAGGTACAATTGGACTTGCTTTATTACGCGACGGAAGAGAAACAAAGGCGCGATCACTTTCTCTTGGCGCGGGAGGACGCATGCGCCAGAGGGCGCAGGGACGTAACGATTATAAGGTAGTCCTCCTCATTCCGCTTGTCCGCTTGACACTTCTGACAAGTGGTTGTTTTGCTTGGTGAGTCGACCTGGTTGACCTCCAGCTTCCTCTATAGAGACATCACTTACAAAATACTGAAAGTGAACTCAGGTACACGTCCTCTTTGGTATAATTTAATGAATTGTAATCTTGACGTCCATAACTGACTTTTACAGAGGCTTTTTCCGGCCCTAACGCGGAAGGGACCCACTCTGGTATACTTCGGATAACGTTGACCTTTCCGCCCAGTGGTCATCCGGGAATGAAGAAACTCAGCTGAATACCGACAATTCTGAACAAGACCAACATCTTCTGACATCTGAGACGTCTCACAACGGCTTTTAAAGGCGTCATACAACTAGCTACTGGGGAGGACTTTGTTGTGGGACAGGAACTTCCTAGTGCTCCGTATACAATAAAACTACAATACAATACAAACAAACAATGCAGTTTAAACTTTTTTGATAGAGAATTGTATTGCTAAAATACTTTTTGTAATTAATTTGAAAATATGGTTTTGACAGACACTACACATGAGTACTCACACGATTCCAGCGCCTGAATTTTCCGGAGTTCATTTTGGTGGTTTATTGGCGAACATCTTGGCGTAAAGCTCCTTCTGGGCGACCTTATTTGCCTTGACCTTCGCAAGGATCTGGAAGGAACCATAACCATGAATGTAATAAATTGTATTTCATTACAACTGCACTGGACATACCCTGGCTGTCATAGCTTCAATTTCCGAATTCATCTGGGTTGATTTTTGAGCCAGTTTGATGGTTTCCTGAGCTTTTTCGGCGTTCCCAGTCTCCAACTCTGCCCAAGCGAGCCTGTTGAAATACAACGAATTAAAACTTTGCCGTAGTGGATTAAAACTGGGAGTTAAATTACCGGTAGTAAAGCTTGGAAGCATTAGTACGATTCTTCTCAGGAACTTGGAGTGCTTTACGACAATGGAACAGAGCCCGATGAAACATCCCGCTTTTGAGGGCACACAATGCCAGGTTGTTGTGTAGAGAAAACACATTCCGATGGACTTTGGACTGATCGGTGAATTCGAGCAGGCAGTTGGCCTTGTCCAACAAACCGGTAGCCTTGCGGTACCTTTTCAAAGAATGGATTGTCGTTTATCTTTTCCAACTTTCAACGATTGTGACACGAATGAACTTACTGTTCGTATGCAACTCTCCAGGCTTCGGAACGGACGTTACACTCAGCAACAGATTTTATTTCTTGCAGAGTGTTGAAGACCTCTTGGCATCGATGTGCGTGCAACTGATCAGGAGTTAAATCAAAAAGTCCAGGAATCTCCGCTACCACATAGTCCACCACCTCAACTTTGTAAAGCAATGTCCCTTCTACAAAAATCAAATCATTATTAAAAATATAAAAATGAGGAATTAGCACTTCGGAATCCAGGCTGGTGGGCTGAAAACTTATGACAGTGCTTGGTCCGTTTTGAGAGAATAAGTTTACCTGGGATGACTCCAGGAATCCCTAATTTATAGGCAAACTCCTTCGCCACAAGAAACCAAGAAATTTCAAATAGCTCCATTGTCGACACCGCCAAGTCAAACCATGGCATCAACTCGGGTTGATAGAAGCGGAAACTGAAAGGCTTCTTGGTCTTATAGATTGGTTCATCTACCTTTTCAGCCCAAGTCTCGTACATAACCTTAATCAATGCGGTCTCAGGCAACGGCGTCCCATCCCCAACGTTGCACACCTGAAATAGAAATCGTCACTTTGTCATCCTAAACAAATATTACCTAAGCTTAGGCTTGTGAAATAAAAATGTCACTCACCAACTTCTTGATAGATCCACATTGGGTGACGGCTTTGAACTTTTTCGCAAGTTCATCAAAGTCCTCCATCGATAGCAGACCATCTCCGCTAAGTATGTCATCTCCTGGTTCCATGTAGGCAGTATTGATATTGCAAGTATCCGAAAAGTAACTATCCAGCTTTGACACTGACTCTTCGTCTCCTTCCCATGCCATATTTGGGTAGACCTCTGGATCTTCATCCGGCACTCCAAATCCACGAAAGCCATTCATCCTACCAAGCAGTGATTCCTCCGGATCATTGTCCAAGTTGAGGAACATTCCTTGGTTCATAAGCGTGCTAGAAACAATATAAAAATCAGTTCAAGGTAGCAAACAAGTGTGTCCAATCAAATGCCTTTACAGATTCGATTCTGATTTATATGCAAATTAAAACTGAATTGTAACTTACTTGGGGTCAAAGTCTGTGGGGTTCTTGAGCTTCACAGAGCCATAGTCGCCGCCACCACCACTAGCAAGACTGTCCATAAGATTTTTGAGCTTCGTAGACGTGTCGTCTTTACCACAACCCCTGGCCCTAGCCTGTTCCTTGAGATTCTTGAGCCTGGTAGACATGTCATCCCTACCACTGCCAAACATGCTCATATGATCCTTGAATCTTCGTTGATCCGCCGTCTCCGCCACCACCACTGGCAAACATGCTCATGGGATCCTTGAACTTCGTTGATCCGCCGTCTCCGCCACCACCACTGGCAAACATGCTCATGGGATCCTTGAAGAAACTTGATGCACCGTCTCCACCACTACCACTGGCAAACATGCTCATCGGATCCTTGAACAAACTTGATGCACCGCCTCCACCGCTGGTAAACATGTTCACCGGGTCTTTGAGCTTCATAGGTGTGTCGTCCCTACCTCTGCGACTACCACTGGCAATACTGTTCTTCGGATTCTCTTTGTCCTCTTGGTGTTGTTCCATTGTGACCTCAACCTCTTGATGCTAGATTCCTGGAGATTTTAATTGAAAATCAGAAGAAATCAAGGAGTGAAAAGTAGGGATAGAGAATGGAACAGTACAGGCTTAAATAGAGTACAGCTAAGCTATAGAGAATAAATTCTTTCAAGCTCCTTTACCTTAACCTGGAGATAACCACTGGTGTAATCTTCAATTAAATTACGAGTGTCCACAGACTCTGGAAGACGAACCGATTACCCGTGCCCGTGCCCAGAAAAACTGAAGGAAAGACTGCTAAGAAAAGAGGCAGAAAAGCACGCCGTTCCTCTGCTCGCCGTAAAATGGAGCCGCGTTCCCGCGATTTGAATGAGAAATCAGAGTCCTGCACCTCAGAGAGGCCAAACTCACAAAAACCCTTGATTTAAACCGCTTCGACCCTTTGACCTCGACTGAAGTTGGGTCATAATTAATTTTCCTTCATCACCAATGCTCTGCTTATCTTTTTCATGCCAAATTTCAGAATAAATGGCACAGGTGAGCTTCTCCTTTTATGCTACTCGGCCAGTGGCCTGTATTCTGAAATTGATTAATAAAGCATAATTACGCCCCGTCGTTAGTCTAGTAGAGGGCAATAAACTGATTTTTTCCATCGACTTTTAAGTAGTCAACTTTTAACCCATTTTAATACCACTAGTAGAAATGTTATGATAAAAGCCTAATAAAAATTATGATTTTGTGCCTTTCCAAAAGGAAACTGTGTATAGGTTGAATGGGTAACGGAGTCATATAATTTTGTGTGTTCGTGGCTTCCCAGTGGAGTTAGTAATTTGTATTTAATTTGGCAATTGATAAGTTTTGCAGGTGAATTAACCAACGTCGGCGTCTTATTTTGTGGGTGCGTAGCTTTTTTGTGTTTCTTGTAAGGGGTGTAAAGCCCAAATCATCCCCCGTTGTGCACGAGTCTTTCCCTTTCCTTATCAACAACGCTCTCACTTTCACATAAAAAATTGACAATTGTGAACATAAATGGGATGGGGACAGTACTAGGGTAAGGTCATCAGGGGTCATCTATACATATACTCAAAGGTACTCTTGTCAACTAAATAAAAATACGCTTTTCCTTGTTTGCCAGTTGACCACTGAACTTCCGCTGATGGGCCTGTGTTGTAACAGCTGACTCAACTTGTGGTTATGTCTAGTTCTTAGTGACAAGGGTAAGTTGACAGCGATGGAAAATGACACGTATTGCTTGGTTCATTCTATAAGCATAAGTTGTTGATCTTAGGTCAATACTGTCATGGAGGCGCAGGGAGCTAGTCGACCCCGTAGAAGAAAGAAGAGGACATCCATTGGCCTTCTTCCAGGCCCACCAGGATCTTCTTTGAATGGACTTCGGAGGAATGGTGTCCATGTTGTGGAATTAATGAGGAAGAGCACGGGATACGGGTTCACAATTTCCGGTCAAAAACCTTGCCTGCTTCGAAGCATTATTGAAGGGAGTCCAGCAGCCCTGGCTGGTCTTCGACGAGGTCACTGCTTGGTAGGAGTTAATGGGAAGGACGTGACACATCTAGCACATGACGAGGTGGTACGGCTCATTGGAAATTGTACTGCTTTTCTACGACTCCATGTGGCTGAGTCGTACTTTAGTGAAAGCTCGGATGATGAGACTTTGGCGTTTCGAGGGGACAGGTCAAATAGAGAAGCAAATGGATTTGACATCAAGCGGATTCAGCATCACTCTCCTGTTCCGAAAAAGAAACTTCCACTGCCGGGAAATCGGAGGGTACTTCGTAAAGAAGCTTCAGAGTAAGAGGATAAGAGGGGCAAAAAGGGGGAGGAAAATGTGGTCAATGAATTTTTTTCTATTCCAGAAATCTTCTTTTCCCTGGCAATTCCAGAACTCAGCCGGTTGCACTTCGCTTGACTAAAGTTTCTCCAAGGACGGCTTTGGGACATGTCCATCCTCCAACTCCAATTGCAAAGAAGTCCTACACTTCCATTCGCTCAGGTGCAAAACCGTCATCCCCATTTGACAGCTCTGAGGAAAATTTTGAAACGGATCCGAATTCAATGAAAGAAATTCTGAGGGAGGATCGAGATTTTGATAAGACAACGGTGGTTCAGGCTTTAAAAAATCAGAACAAGGCTCGACCAAGACACGTGCTTCGTTTAGCTGCCCCTGATCCGACAGGATTTGATTCCGATGATGAAATCCCACGTGCATTTGACATCGCTGCCATAGTGGGCTCACCAGTGAATAACAGTAGAAAGCGGGATAAGCGACGCAGCACCGGGCCCTCGCGACGTGATTCCCCTAGTCACTACGAACAGGACAATGACAGCGACGGTCGTCTCAATAGTTCTGCTCTCTACCCAACACGTCGTATTTCTTGTGCAAGAAATGGAGGAACCAGAAGCCTGGATAATCTCTGCTCTTCAGAAATCATGGCAGAGGATTTTCGTGAAGGTGCTGCTACAGGGAATGTCGTCAAGATTTTAGAGATGAAAGGAAACATTGGGTTATCCACGCCTGCGCTGAATCAAGTAAGACTTTTTATCATTTAGTAATTATTGTTTCAAAGTTTCACGAAAGGGAAGTGATGATTTATTTTGAGAGAAAATGTGATGATGACTTTTGTTTGGAACTTCCTTGAGGAAAATTGAGTGTTATTTGGCGTTATTTGCGTAATAGTGAAGCTGTGATTACACGGCAAAAATTCTAGCCTCCTTATTTGGATTGACTACAATTAAATGAGTTGACAGAGACTTAAAAGCTCAAGATAATTAAATTATTTTACTATGTTTGCTAGGAAGCGCTGAAGCCAATCAGCAGAGATGCATTTTGGGAGTTCAAAGTACCCGAAGCACCAAAGCCCAAAGAGATTAGCCGCACTGAGAAATGGGCCGAGTCTGTTGAAAAGCTTCTTAGTAATCCCAGTGGAATGGAAGTGTTCACTGTAAGTTAGATTCCTAAATTGTTCCCATGCTAATGGGGATTATTTTATTGTGATTCATTCTGTCTTTTTCTTGTATAGGAGTTCCTGGAGCGTGAATTCTCAGCAGAAAATATTCATTTCTACACCACATGTCTTGGATACAAAGAATCCTATGGGAATTTAACACCCTCTCAGAGAATATCCGTAGCGTCAACTATTTTTCAAAAGCACATACAAAATGGAGCACCAGACCCAATTAATGTGGATCATCAAGTAAGCTTTGGAATTTGTGTAAAATTGTGCTGCTTGCTGATTCAAATTTTTTTTCGTATAGGCACGGAATCAAGTGGAAAAGTCGCTTACGCAGCCATCGCTGGAAATGTTCGACCTTCCCTTGGCCCAAGTGTTTAACCTCTTAAAGTTTGATTGCTACCCGAGATTCTTGAAGTCAGAAATGTACCGAAATTATATGAGCGGATCAGTTTCGACTGCGCATTCTCTTAGTGCACCGACTGACTCAGACACAGACTCTTCTGTCAAGTCTCAATCAAAGATTCAAGGGGATGGGAGGCGACGCTCCCTTTTACCATGGAATATCAGGAACCGTTCCAAGAACAAAAATCGGAATAAGGTGAGCAGGAACTAAGGATTGTAGGATATCATCAAAATATTTGCAAATCGCATTTCACATGCCTTTCAGAATGAGCAAGGATTGAGTTCTGACCTATCTTTCATGCAGAAAGCGACAGTGGGCCAGAACGTGAGTCACATTGAGTAATCCATTAATTTCTCATAAGTAACTTTTCTTTAATTTTGAAGTGTGAGAGTTCTGACCAAGATGATGATCCGGGACGACAAAGTTACAAGCTGTGTCGCGTTGTGCTTCCTGATAATTCTACCACTGTACTATCCACCCATGGTTCCACCACTCTTTCAACAGTCATTCAGAGGCTCCTTGAAAAACGAGAATTTACCTATTCTGCTTTTGAAGTCGTTTCCGTTACAACCGGAAAGGTGACAGGAAATAAGTTTTTCGTTAAAAGCATCATCTGTCTACCAATTATTGTATTCTTACCTTTATTTTTTTTATCCAGGCTCTTGACCTCAATACAGAAGTATCTGATATAACTGCTAAAGAAATTCGGGTAGAGCCAAGAGCTTTTATCGGAATTGAACTTCCGCTTGGATGGAAAGTTGGAATCCGTGCCAACCCCTGTAGAAAAATGGCTGAAGTTCTCAAACCAATCTTGACCCAACATTCTCTCAAATTGGACAATATTGTCGTGCATGATGTAAATCAATTAGTCCGTTTTTATGGCTGACTCTTTCACTATATTTGTTTCCATTTTTAGCTTGAGACTGGAAAGCTTGTGGATCTAAAGTGGCCTGTGGGGAAAATGGATGGGCGGAATGTCAGCGTAGATGCCAAAGGTACAAAATACAGTTCACATTTTAAGTTTGCAGACTAATGCCTCAATTCTTCTTATTTGCAGGGGAATCGGAAATATTTACTAATAAAATTGAAGAATTCCCTCCATCTGAGACTCATATTGTGGACGATGACCAAATGTCGGCCAAAGTAAGTCTTAAAAACTCCTAAAATGATCAGGCCGATTTACTGACAACCCACTGCTTTCCAGACAAGTAGTAGCCAGGCGTCAAGCGTATTCAAGGACTTTTTACGCCGGACTTCGAAAAAGTACAAACGTGAGAAGCAAAAGGCTCCTTCCCAAGATATCCCTCTGACCGTCTGTAATCCAACCTCCAATGAATCAAAGCAGAAGACTGTGGCTGAGCAGAGTAAAAAATACACTTTGAATGAGAATTCATACAATCCCATTAAGCTTAGCGGTCGTCGCAATGAAGGAAATGTCGTGGCCACTTCTAAAATGCAAGCGACGAATTCACTGGAATCACCTACTGCCTCCACCCCCGGGTTTTCACCATTGAGTAACATGATTCCACCCGGATTATTAGTCGTCAACTCACGCAATCGTAAACCGATTTACGTTAACCAAACGAAATCTCACTGATCGAGTTCAGTTCAATCAAACAAGTTCAATGCCATGTCTAACGTATTATAGCCAAACTGCAGGATTTAAAAGTCATAAAATGACAATCAGTGAGGAAATTAATTATATTTGTTGAATAATAACTGCCGTTGTATTTTTATCAAGTTCAGAACTCCCCAAGTCTTTATTTGGCAATTTAACACTACCAAATACCTTTCGAAGAAATTAGAAAATTGGAAACAGCGTACTAGGTCTAAATTGCTTTTGAATTATCCAAATTCTTTCCTTCTATTACCTCGGATAGCGGATACTTTCCGTGTAATTAGAGAATAAGCTTTGACATTCATCCCAGGTATTAGGAAGTAAGAAGAATATTGCTGTTATTCAAAATCCTATTTGTAAGTATGGCTTGAAACGCAGCCCAATTAGATGATTTTTTTCCCGTAGCTCATCGATTTGGCTGCGTTTCAAGCCTTTCCAGATTGAAATTAATTACTTCGAAAGTTTATACAGGATCAGTATTACTGATTAAATCCTTAAATACTAAGCGCGTTCAGTGAATTATTGCAGAAAGGAACAAGAAAACACAACAAATGATTAACAACGAATATAAATTACAACAATTCTACGTAAGAATGAGCAGAGGTGGCAAGCGTTTGCTATAAATTAGCTATAATTAAGGTACGTTTTGATTACAAGTGGAAAAATAGACAAAAGAGGTACACACGATTCACTCGCAATTATTAGGTCCCCTTGGACTGACTTGAAACCAAATTTTAATTTCAAGGACGATCCACCAGCCATACTTTAAAAAACAATCAAACGCTTATTATACTCACTTTTAGCTTTAATTATTAAGTAAAAAAAAACTCTCGTCCTTCGTTAACGTTTTCTAAGTTTACTAAACAACCCAGTAGAGTTGTTGGCGCCTTTACAGGAGAAAATAGCAAGTGCATGTTAAAGTAATTGTTCATCCCAACGATTCATAATTCTCTTGGGTTAGAAGACATGTCATGATTAAGCAAAAAAAAAGCGTACATGAAATCCCAACAATGCCTCATTACCAGTTTGAAAAATACTGAACAAGCCCCTTGTCATATGGCAGAAGATCCGAGCACCAGTTCTCTTTCGGGAGCAACGTCATTTTATGTCACACAATTATAATAGACGATTACGTTGGGACTTCGTTAAGATCTTGACGATTCATTTAGGACTACTATCTCGATCTGGAAAGAGAAAAGAGTATTTAGCATAAGGGGTAAACATGGGGATAATTATTGTCTAAATCTTACACATCTTAGGCCACGGTCTATTGGGTCTGTGATTTGGAGTCCTCTGGGAAGGTAAACACGTTGGTTCTGCTCACTCACGAACTTTGACACCCGCTTTAAACACTGAATAAAACATCAAAAATTTAAAAGTTAAACTTAAGTTAATTAAAAGTTTTTTTTCTTTTGTCTTAAACTTGTCTTACTTTTTCGTATCTGGTATCCTTGCAGAAATAAATTAAGTTTGCTGTGATGAATCCAACCAGCGATTCGGAAAATGTGGAGCAATTAAAGGCTTCTGCTTCCTCGAACATTTCGTTAATATGATTGAGAGTGTACTCGTAAGCGCTTTGATCAATCTGCAATTTAACAAAAGTAGGTCAGTACCAATATTTAACTTTTCTTCCAATTTCTTACCCTGCCACTGAGCTCAGGTGGAAACTCAACAGCAAATCGGATATTCACACCCAGACGATAGTCCCTTTGGACAAATACTCGTTGCTCCAAGGGTATCCCGTTTGTGTTTGAGTTACTGGGCACTTGATTAGTCAAACCAAATCCACTGGTGCTGGCAGGTACACTTGGGTTCATATCGGGGCTCTTGAAATTAGTAGTCAACGTGATGAATCAGTATCATAATAAACTCTTCCAGTCTTCAATTAGTGAGACAATCACAATGCAAGAGGCCTCGTCAGCATCCCTATACACCAGATACACCCATTTAACATTATAGCATTAGACTGGTCAATTAAAGAGTGAGCGGCGGAGTTTTACCTTCGAATTGAGTTGACCCCTTTGACCTTGACCTTGGCACCTTAACAGATGTCAGTAATTGACCCCAATTGAGTACTAATTGGAGTTAAACACCCGAAGGTGAACTGATGTCATTTTAATTAATTTCAAGTTGGTGTTTTAACTTCTACTGGCCAGTGCGCCCTTGCTCTGTCGCTCAGACAGTTACCTCACAAAAAATCCATTCAGTCTACACCCAAAAGCACGCAGGGATATGGGCATCTTCACAGCAACATCTAATGCATAATTTAACTGAAATACTCACGTGATTGAAATAAATTGAGCTCAAGTTGGACCTAAATTTATTTTACAATCGTTTACATTATTACTTAACTGCTGTGGAAAAATTGGTAGCAAGGGATCGTCCATTCCTGCTAGAAAAAAATTCCAATCGTGAAATGCCCGAGGGGAGGCGAATGGTAAAGAGAAATAGCATATATGGGCAGAGAGGCCAGGTCATTAGGGCAATGACCTTGAGAATTTGGTCAGTCATAAGTGGAATGTGAATCGCCTTTTTCTCGTTAGCTTTTATTGAAATGGAGGAACAGCACTTGGCCTAAAATCAAATTCGAGCGAAGGTCGGCCATACTCGTTGACCTGATGTGACTTCGTTGGCTGACCTGAATGACCTTTATGGCAAATACACAATTGAGAATTTAAGCCTTATTCTGAATGAACAGAAGAGCTTGATTCTGCCTAATAAATCGCTGATTGCCCATCTCTGTCAGGGAGAAAGAAAACTTTCATCTTTTTGGTGGCAAAAATTCACTTGAAAATCTAAATCCTTTAAAGTAAAATTATTGAGGAAGGTTTTGTGAAAGGTCGCGGAAGGTCAGTGAATTTGGATTTACGTAGCTGTCATCACTGACAAGTCGAGGGTACCTTTCCTCATATGTCCAGCAGGAAGTACCCATCATCCCCTGAAAAATAGGCAAGACGGCGTATATGGCTTAATTGCAAAAGACTTTGTGTCGCAAATTGTAATTATTCCATATTTTATGTTTTAGTAATTCGCAGCTGCAAGGCTTAATTTTAGCGATTGTAACGACCGGTGTCAGGATGACGACCGAGTCAAGTGTTCCTTTACCGATTGCTGATGCTCCTTGTACTACACGATGTCGGTCCCTGCAGCACGGCAGAGAGATCTATTCCATATGTACCAGGGGCTCTGCTTCGGATACCGGGGTCATCAATCTGTGGATGAAATCATGCCAAAATTTTGCAAAAGTCGAAGATGAATTTGGCAGATCTGCGATTCACATAGCTGCATCCACAGGGAGGACTAAAGTAACCACAGCCTTGTTCTAAACTCCAGAGTGGTACGATTTTATTTATATTTATTTTTTTAGGTGGTGATTTGGTTGATTGAAAAACACGGAGTGTCAGTCAACAGAAAGGAACGCTTCAGCGGTTACACTCCTCTGCATCTGAGCTTATTTTTTGGGCATCTCCATTTAGCACGGACATTAATTTCGGTTCGTTTTGTCGTTCAGTTGGTTAATTTGATTTATCTGATTAATTAATTTTTTTTTCTTGCAGCATGGCGCAAGTCTTTCTATTTCAGATAACGAAGGCCTATCCCCGTTGGAACTAATCGTGAAGGAACGATGCGAACTAAGCCCTTCGGCAAACGATAATGACCGTATTTTTGAAATGTTCATTTGGGGAAGCAACGACAATTTTACACTTGGAATCGGCCGAGAGAATGACAGGAGTGTCCCGGAACTTCTCGATTCATTTGATTCAATCAACGAAAATGGTTTCGTAAGAAATGGAATTGGCCACGCTGATGTCAAAATTAACATTGTTTCTGCTTTATAGGCCGTCCTCCAAAAATATCATACAATCTTTGTTCAAGGTGGTAAGGGAGTTGTATCTGTAGCTGGGACGGGGCCACGCTTGGGTATTCAATCGATGTCAGCAATGACTCCACGTTCGGTCGCATTCAACGGAAATAATATTGTAAACTGTACGGAAGTTGCCGCTGGTCAAGACCATACCCTTTTCCTAATGAGCAATGGAGCGGTAATATTAACCTCTGCAAAATTACTATTTACTCTACATGAAGCTGAATGTTGCTATTTTTAGGTTTGGAGTTGTGGAAATGCTAATTCTAATTCAGCTCTTGGGTTTGAACTGGCTACCGAGGCAAACGGAATACTGGCCGAACCAAGGAGAATACAAAGTCTTAGACAGCACCATATAACTCATATCTCAGCTTCTGATGTCCATTCTGTGTTCGCTACTACGAAAGAACTTTTCGTCTGCGGGATCAACAAAGGTCAGCTTGGTCTACCAGAAATGAATCCAGGAGATCGAATTGTAATCCCGGAAATGGTACGACTTTTTGTTGAAATAGCTAATGTGAAGCTAAGTTATCAGTTTTCATAATTTCGCCAATTAGGTACCCAAGAGACCAGGAGATCTTGCTCAAGTTGACCTTTCGTCAATTCAGCACGTTTCATGTAACGAATTTGCCACAGTCATTTCTAATCTTACTCTGGTATGCCACGTCTTCTACAACAACGAACGGGTCCGAATTGATCTCAGGTAGTTAATTACAGTTTAATGATTCAATATTTATATGAATTATGCTTTAACACAACTTTTAACTTAGGCACCTCCCACTGAATTCTATTTTGAAGACACAAGTCATGGGCGGTCATTGGGCTCTTCTCGAATCCTCTAGCGGAAAGTCGAAGAAAGAAACTACAGAACATCATTTGACTGTGTTTGTACTTTCGGTTGGACCACCTCGTCAGTTGTTGATTTGGAGGAAAATGGAGACTAAAGGCACGGAGTCCAGCCTCCTGCGGAAGATCGTTTTCAACGTTGGTCGTTCCATAGATTTGGAAGACGCGGCAATCAACCTAACTGGTATTACAATTGTAACGAAAGAAGGAGAAGGATTTCGAGGGAAATGGGGAGGCTCATTAACAGCATTCTCGCATACGCCAAGTGTTACACCACGCAGTACCGATTTACGTCCTGTTGACCCGGACTCTAATAGTCTCACTTGGAAAATTAGTAACCGCAAGAGGTTTGCAGGTTGGTGTTTTCAATATGATAATAATACGCATGGAAAAACTGGGTTTGAACTGTTTAGGGGCAACCGCTTTAGGAAGTGAGACCGTGAAAATCAAACGAATTCCCAATATTCATCGTGGGTCCAAAGTCTTTTGCAGCCCAAACGCGTCTTCGTTTGGAATTATCCAGTGGCGCAACCGCCACAATCAAAACAAGCTTCCAGACTCTGCCTTCGAAGCAGTCGGATTGGAGACACTCCTAGAAGAAGCAACCGCAGAAGATTCTATTCACGACGTTGAATTCCTTGTAAGAATGTTATACTACTAATGTGTAATCTTTCCGGTTCTTATTATGATTATGATTTTAATAGGTTGAAGGACGAGTCTTTCCTGCTCACCGGTACATATTGTCCCAAACGTCCAAACCGCTGTACAACCTGGTGAAGAACGCATTTGCAGAAAGTAATCGAAGGGTTGTGGATGTGGAGATCCCTGGAATAAGGGCAGAAACTTTCCGGGTCATCCTTACTCTTTTGTACAGAGCATCCAGCATGGGATTGGCCTCGTTGAAGTCAACATCCTTCCCCGAACTACCGGATTTCAATAAATGGAAGAAAAAGTTTATTCCGCTGTCCGAGGTGCCACGATTCTCATTCACTGATGCCCCTGACTTGACTGACGTTATTCTCATCTGCCCGGATGGAGCACAATTATCAGCTCATCGATGTATACTGGCTTGCAGAATCAAATATTTCGAAGTGATGTTTGATGCCAGTGGATTCTGGGTTGAGGTGAGCCCTTCACTTTTTGGTTTCACATTTTATGAACCAAAGCGGCTGAAGGAAAGATTTTTTTTATAAGAAAATAACTCTTTGTATTCCAGGGCGCTGTGAATTGTCCCATTAAAATACCGTTTGAAGAAAACATTGTGAGGTGGCTTCTGAGGTTTGCTTACCACGGAGATCCACGGCTAGACAGTTTTGGCGAAGACTTGCGGAAGTTGGGAATTGAACAGCTTGCAGAAATTATCCAAATGAGCGATATGTATGGAATTGCATCACTTCAAATGCTATCAGAGGAAGCATTGTTCTTCCTGCTAAATCAGCGGAATGTAGCTCAAATTTTGAAGTTCGCTAAATTCTTCAACTCTAACCACCTGGAGACTTTCTGTACGGACTTGATAGTGAATACTCTCGTTTACCAACTTGAGAATAGGCAAGGAGTCCTTATAAAGAATATAAATTACACGTTCAGATTTGACGCACACATTTTTTTCAAAATATTTTCAGATTGCTGGATCCCCTGGAAGAAGATTTGGTAGATAGTATTTCTACTCGGTACAAAGACGTGATTCCTTCTTTACGTTTTGGAGGCAGAACGATCCTCCCATTTTTTGATGCTCCTTCACATGACCAGTTCAAGCAAGCTGTTTCTCCGTTGACAAATCAAGACTTGGATTTGGATACCGAAAGTGAAAATTCCCACTTGGAAGCCAACAGTTCTCAACGACGATCCAGAGTGAGACCAAAAGTGAGGACTAAATCACAAACTGTTCCTGAACACAGCGATATTCTACTTGACGAAAATAACTGTATGGTCCCAACTGTTCGTGAGAGAAAGGGCTCATCCAATACTGAAACCAATTGGGTGAAAGTTCCATCCCAATTGGAACGACGGCGGAGTCGGAAGAGTAGCAGTGAAATTGGATCTGACATCCCCAATCTACAGTCGCCATCTTCACTCTCAACGACAATTAGTAGACGATCATCAGTCGAACTTCCGAAGCCGATGCCTCAGCCTAGCAAAGCACTGCCAATTCCTATACCTCTGAAAGAAGGGAGAATGCAAGCTGAGAATCAGAAGCTGCGACAAGTGAAGCACAACTTTCAAAGCTTGGCTGACTTTCCTTCTCTGAATGAGTTACAGTCATCTCCCCCGTGTAACTCAGCAAAGGCATCGTGCACTGAAAACTCTCCAAAGTCATCTCCAGCTACTGCCCCTTCGAAGTCATCTCCAGGTTCAAAATTCGGAAAGAAGAGGATGAAATGGGTGCCCTTATCATCTGACAAGAGCCCAAGTGCGTATGAGGAGTCCCCAGCAGATATAGCAAAGTCTCCTCCACCTTCCAATCCATGGAAATTAAAGGATGCTTCTAAAGTTGAAGAACGCTCGAGTCTGGACTTTGCCAAAATACTTGCTGAAGAGCAAAAGAAAAAGGATAACTTCATCAATGCCATGCAGAAGCCGTTAAAAGTAGTGCAGGTATGTCGCCCTACAATGTAACTCTGTATCAAAACTTGAATCGATCATTGACCATTCTCTTTTAGATGGAGCAACAAGCCATGTTAGAACTACGAGAGAGGTACACTACCAAAGATGTCATGGACGGTGTTGAAACAATTCAAATACGTCGAAGCGGAGATCACAAGCTTTACATGGATCCTGTCTGGCCATGTGAAAAACCAAAGTCTTTCGGTGCACCAGCACCTTCCAAACCCGTTGACCTCGGGCCTTTACCTTCATCATCAAAGAACTCTCCCCGTCCTACCCAAGGATGTAGGGAGGATTTTCCAGAACTAAAGTAAATCGTCAAACTGGATCCCAATACTCAAGGCACCGGTGATTCTATATACAAGTGTTTCAGTTATATAGCCCTTATATAGCTAATCTAATAATTAAATTATTTTCTGGGAATATCCGAATTGACAAAAGAATTTGGCTTTTTGATAAAGGCCGGATTTTCCTTTTTGTAATTTTGGAAGTGTCACATTGATTTACTTGGAAATGGACCAGGAAACTAGCGGACTGAGAGCAGTCTAGGGCTCAGTAGCTGCCAATTTATAGTTTAATTGGAATTAAATTTTATCCATTTCTAATTGTTTCAGGATTGACTCGGCTTGGTTTCTTTTGCTGAGGAAAACGAAGGAGGGAAATGGTTTTTTTAGTTCAATTTTTTCTTCAGTTAAAAAACCTTCCTCAATTTGAGGAAAGTTCTCCGCATTCCAGTTTGAGGTCAAGAGGTCACAGACAAACCAGCCCCAAGATTCTGTCAGTTGCAAGAAGAATCATTGTTAGAATGTCATCCTCTTCTGCTGTCGATGACATAGCACAAGCAACTAGCACACTGGAATATATTGGCAAGAATATTGAGGATGTTTGTGCCCGAATCAAAATTGCACTTGAAGCAAGGGATGAGGTATGACATGATCGACAGTGTTTTGCTCGTGTGAATTCTGTAATGACTTGTAACTTCTTTTTAGGATGTGAAGAATAAAACGGCTGGGGACGTGAGGTTGGTAGCGGTGAGCAAGACAAAGCCGGCTTCCCATGTCTTTCAAGCGTATAAAGCAGGACATCGTCATTTTGGAGAGAACTACATTAAGGAATTAATCGAGAAAGCTCAAGAGCTGGTTGGTCATGAACCATGCTTTGTCACTACATATGAGATTTTTATTGGATTATTGTTTTGTTTTAGAATAATGAATGCCCGGATATTCGTTGGCACTTCATCGGACATCTCCAGTCGAACAAAGTGGGGAAACTAATATCCGTTGGAAAGTCTTTGTCAGTAATAGAAACCGTCGACTCCGTTCGCATTGCGGAGGTAATCAACACCAGCAGGAGGAATTGGGTAGAAGGGAATCCAGTGGAACGGCAAGAATTGAGTCCTTTAGATGTGATGGTCCAAGTTAACACGAGTGGAGAAGCTGGTACAGTTTCGTTGATTATAGAATAAATGCTTATAAAGCTGTAACTGATGATTGCCTTTATTCAGCCAAAGGTGGTGTCACTCCCAGAGATGTAAACGATGTTGTTTCCTACATCAATGAAGAATGTCCGTCTCTACGATTCCGTGGGCTGATGACAATTGGCTGCGACTATGAAAATCAAGTGAAACCAAACCCGGATTTTGTGGTGAGCTTTTCACTCCAACAGTTATAATTTATAAGGGTGAATACAGTGTTACTAATGTGGTTACAAATGTATAGTTGTTGGCGACTCTTCGGGATTCGTTATGCAAAACATTCAACTTGGACTCTAAGGATGTTGAGCTGTCGATGGGAATGTCATCTGACTACGAAGAAGCGGTGAGTCAATCTATATGCAAAGAATACTCCTGTGTGTTGATCGATTGTTTATTTTATGGCAGATTCATCTAGGAAGTTCCAATGTTCGAGTGGGATCAACAATTTTCGGCGAGCGGAACTACGGGAAAAAGTGATTAGAGCCAAAGCAAGTGATAGACAAAATTTTCCTTCTGCCCAAGTACAAAAAAATATAATTGCTGAAATTGAATTTAAACCTGTAGTTGCAATCCTTCGGTCATTCCTTTAATTCTTTTGTCAGTAACTTCTGCTCCAGTATTGCGTCCTTGAACCCAAAAAGACAATGGCATCCTTGTCCACAAACCGGAAGTTACATTTAGGTATTTCTTAATATAACACCCAGCCTTCCATCCGAGCATCAATTTCAATTCATCCTCAACATTTGGGATTAAAATATTCCAATTTAATCATTTCCTCAGGGGTTCTAAGACAATTATAACTTTCTTAATTGCTCTTCTTATTTATGACTCCACGCGGTCTTCGATGAGCAGATAGTCTGAGAATGAACAAGTGTGGTACAATCAGGATAATTAAGTTGGTCACCCAGAATTGTAGGTTGGTCCAATCAGCTCTGAATGGGGCAGGAGTATTAGGATCCAGGGAATAAACGATGTAGCTGAACTGGGCCTGTAGTGAAAAATAATTCGAAAATAGTTGGTTACAATTCTGAAAGCGTCTTTGTTTACCTGAAACATGGTTCCGGCAGCCAGGACTGTGGATTCCCATAAGAACTGTGGTTTTTCCCTTTGGACCAAGTAATACAGCGACACAATATTCACAGGCAAGATGTAAAAGAAAAATGTCAGGGCTTGAATTGGATAAAATGGCGCTGGGTCGTCGTACAACAGCGCAGTCTCCGGTCTCACCGTTTCAACAAGAATCTCCTTTCGGCTTCCAAGAACGACCTTGTTTCATACATCAATTTAAATTCTAACTTGTAAGTTATGGTATTAATTAGAGTCATTTCTTACAAGGGCTTTGGCAAGGATTATCCAAGATGACGCTATGAAGCCAACAACGAGTACAAAGTCGTACAATTTGTGCAACAACTTGATTTCTATTTTCGTGTTCCAGCCCGAGCGCTTCTGCGACACGTCGTCTGATCGAAAGATTCTGTATTGAAGTTCGTATGAAATTCATCGCTTAAAGGCCATTATCCTCCCACAGTATTCATATCCAAATCATACCTGAATAGCACTAAAATTGGAAATAAAACGTAAGGGACGTTCATGTAGCTGCAAAAAGTTGGAGAATGTTTCCCAGTAAAAATCCCAATGACTAGAATGAGCATTGAATTTAGAAGTGACGCTGCCCAATAGAGTCCAACAGATCGCCAGCTTTTGCTACTTACAATGATCAATCATTAATTTGAAAATTAATTCTTGGATATAAATTTTCGGAACCTTACTCGTTGGTTATTAAATAGACAAGGACGAGGTACATGACAAGGAAGCCTGTGCCGTCAAAGAAGCAAATGGCAGATCCCCATGAAGACAGCAAATAGGGCTCTCCCATCTTGAGGTATTCGGACATGAAACTGTCCACCAGTCCGAGAAATTCCAAGGGAATGATGGCATCAATTACTGCCGTAAATGTGAACACGGTCATTCCTATGAATTAGTAAATACGTTTTAATTTTTAACTAAATTGCATCATTTTCCAGTATTCAGTTTCTCCAGGAATCAAATCTTACCAAAGTAAACCCAATCCTTTGTTCTGCTGGCGAAGAAAGTGACAGCGGCTATGGTAGCTAGGACTAATAAGCCAGCTACCAGCATCCAGAATGTGCGTACCTAAAAACGTCGTTTTAATTACAAATTAAATACAAAGATCAAGACCTACTGATTCATCAATCCTTGTGAATCCACTGTTGAACATGTATATCACAGGCCAAGCTGTAAGGCTGATGAAAATAGTTAACTTCAGGTGGTAAGTGTCGCTCGTAGATTTCGTCGCCATTTTATTCTATTCTAGTTGAAACAAGAACGACGAATATGAAAAGAAGCTTTGTGAACGAATCCCCAGAGGCAACTGAAGGATCTTCCAATAGTTAAACTTGTCTGGAAGGAGGCTTATTGACCTTAGGTGTTTCCAAGTACATAACTTGTTATCAATAAGTGTTTTTCGTTGCTGTTATAAACGCTGCAGATATCATTCAAGTGGCTCTTTCTGGACTAGGAACGCCAAAAGCAAAACTTGTTTTTGGAAATTCTTCCAGCAGTTTATCATTTCCATACACTCACTCTGCTATTTTTTATTTACTGTCGCAAAAAATGTTACAGTGGCATCATGCAGTGTAATACTTTGGCATTTGTGCCCCTTTCTACCCCGGTATTGCGTCCTTGAACCCAAAAAGACAATGGCTTCCTCGTCTTCAAACCGGAAGTTACATTTAAGCGTTTCCCAATAACACCCAATCTTCAATCCAAGAATCAGTCAGAGACCAATTTCAATCCATCATCAACTTCTGGTTAAAATATTCCAATTTAATTATTTCCTCGTGGGTTTCGAAGCCAAGAATTTTTAATTTCCGTAGATCTAATTGCTCTTTTTATTTATGACTCCACGCGGTTTTCGATGAGCAGATAGTCTGAGAATGAACAAGTGTGGCACAATCAGGATAATTAAGTTGGTCACCCAGAATTGTAGGTTGGTCCAATCAGCTCTGAATGGGGCAGGAGTCTTAGGATCCATGGAATAAAGGATGTAGCTGAGCTGTGCCTGTAGTGAAAAATAATTCGAAAATAGTTGGTTACAATTCTGAAAGCGTCTTTGTTTACCTGAAACATGGTTCCGGCGGCCAGGACTGTGGATTCCCATAAGAACTGTGGTTTTTCCTTTTGGACCAAGTAATACAGCGACACAATATTCACAGGCAAGATGTAAAAGAAAAATGTCAGGGCTTGAATTGGATAAAATGGC
>VNWY01000785.1:0-29169 GCA_009869845.1 Pseudachorutes palmiensis | reverse complement strand
GGGTTACTATGGTTCCTCCCACGAATTCTTCCCAGCATCTGGTTGGTGCTGCTGGTGTTTGAAATTGATTCCTGTTTTTAAACTGATTGAAATAATTCCGACAATGATCCTCCTGTGCACTCCAGCAGCTGCATCCATACGAATGCGTTCATTGTGGGATTCTCTGACGACTGTAATTTCTATACAACCCTCGTAAAAGTATACATTTTGTACTCCCTAAGCGTCTCTTATTTTGTGAGTGTTATTTCTTCTGGAACGACTTTCTGTTTTATTTCGTGTAGCTTTTGTTTTAAATGAGGTGTGATTCAATCTCAATAGGGTGTATATTATTATCCAAGTAACGAAGAGAAAAGAAACCGTTAGGAACGTGTCGTTTACTTTCATTCTTTCAAAATAAAGGTGTGGATGGATGAAAAGGAAAAGCGGGAAGACTTAAATAGTCTTCATCATCACACTTTCTCCATCCAACTTTTCTTTCCTTCCTCAGGCGGAAGGGAAAGAAGGAGAAGAATTATCAAGGAGTTGGAAAGTGAGCATATACTACAGAATAGTCGATAGTCATATACCTTTTATTATTGTGGTAAAAGTATAAAACTCTCAATAAAAATGTATGGTACATAATCTAACTTGGATGGGGAATCCATACTAATGATTCCCAAGAAGCCTTTATTCTTTCAAAGTCTTTAATCAACTCAGTCGTCCATTCAGTACCACGTGCAGTTCCTCCAGACATGAAACAGAAATCAATTAAGTTCCAGTATCAAAAGAAAAATAAATACGCTTGTAAATTATCAATTTAGAATTGGATTTAGAATTTACAGATAACAGAAACCTTATACAGCGACTCGCAAGTCATGGGAAAATATCTGAATTTTCAAAGGGTGACCATGGAATTCCATGGAAAGTGTTAAATCTAGTGCTGAACTGACGATCCATTTGTCCATCCGAAGATTACGTCTCTTAAATCATCATTTTGTTTCATTCTGATCCGGCTAACTGGAAAATCGGAGTTCACCCTGGGTATACTACGTATGCACGTGGAGTTGAAATCATTAAATGCGACGTGCTTGAACTCTATGGTATTTCATCAACAGTCAGAATAGGCCATTATTTTGAAAAAATTAACTCATCTATTGTTTAGACGATGCAGGGAAAGCGTTTTTCCTGAGTAAAAATCTTTTCCGACTTAAGTTTTTAGTTTAGGTTATTTTGGTTGTCACATGAAGTTTTTATGGGCCGCCTCTTCCTTCAAATGATGATCAGACTCCTCTCCTTCCTTGCCCTTAACGACGGCAAATGTTTATGAGAAGCAGTCTATGAGGTAAGGTTTCTGATATCTCCTGCGTAAGAAGTGGATGAAGAAGTTCGTCGTCAAAAGTCAACTTGTTTCAAAGTTCCGTTTGAAATTGAAGCATAAAGTCAAACTGTCCAAGTTTCACCATTTAGGTGAAAGTGTACAATTTCCATTTCTCCTGTTACGTCAAGGCACCGTGAGTCCCTGGGTTGTGGTTTCGTGTGTCTTTCCCCAGCACCTAGGTTTATAAAGTTAAAGCTGAGATGTGCCTGTCTGCCACTGCCAACGATCATCAGTGGATGATCTTCTGTTGAATTTAAAGGAGAAAGTCCATTGGAATAATGCAGGAGGCAGTAGTCCATGACGCCAAAGGATCACTTTATGTACTCAGAACGAGAATCTTGGTATATTCCTATCATACCAGGCAGGAAGTTTCTTCCCTCTCTGCCTGTATACGATGTGTGCTTCAAACTTGATCCATTCATTTGATAAAAGTTGAGGCGAGCTGGATCATTTGCTAAACTATACGATAGCAGGCCGTGTCTTCCCTTTTATTCCGCGGTGAAACAGGATTAGTCTCTTTGAACTTTGGTAGATTCACTTAGGAAAACGCATTAGTAAGCAAATTAGGGTATTATTCCACGTATATCGTATCGCTCTGTCTCTAGGGAGACTTTCTCCACCCTTTACTTTTTTTCCATCTCTTTTGCTCTACACTGTGGAATTAGAATCAGGGCAGGAGCTCAAAAACGTAAAGAATCCTACACAGAAATCCATTCCATGTCGTAAGGTAAGCGGGAGATAGAGCTGCCCGGGATTACGTTGGAATTAAAGCTTTCAACGCAGAGGCGTTTGAACCAGAGCAAAGAGAGGAACGAATAAGCCTCAATTCCAACGCGAACCGCTCGTCCAAGGATGGAGGGTTTTGGAGTATTCTACTATGAGCTGGGATAGAATAATTCCAGTCATTGGAAGGAATAGTGGTGGTGGTATTATGGCAACGCACTTGTGGTGAAAGCATGGGAGAAAGTGGAGATGATACTCTTCCTTTAGCTGAAACTGAGATTGAAAGATTTGACACGTTCTGGAATAGTTACACTTGGAAAGTGCATTCCACTGCTGGATTTTATCATGTCAAGAACTTTCGAGGAGACTTGAAAACTTTGTTTGTCTTCTTATACTCTTTGGCCTATGTCATAAGTTTTACACAAATTAAGAACTATGAGGCCTCTCGAAAGTGAAAAGTTATAAAAAGTCTTATTCCCTCCCACTTTACAAATTCTGTCTCATTAACTTCAGCCCTTATGTGCAGTGACAAGTGGATTCAAACATAGTCACACATGCTTCATTGCAGCAAGGATTTAATTTCAGAATTTCTGAATAAAAGCTTCACCGCTGGATACACTTTCATATTTTGCTGTGATTGTAAATAACAAAGTTGACATATCTCTGACTTCTGAAATGAAAGAGCACTTAAGATTTATGGATTCTAACCTTTTAGCACACATAAAATCTTTGCAAGTTATTATTCTGTCAGACAAGGAGAACAGTTTTTGCTATTCATGGTTGAATTCAGTTCCATAGGTCAAAGAGATTTGAGAATTTAATTTTACATGTAGGTCATAAAAATAGCAATCTTACATCTATATCTTTTTTGCAAATTTCTAACAAAATGGGTTTTCACTCTTGTGAGATGATAAACTGCCGTTCCATTCGTATAGCAACGTAACCTTTGTATAATTTCATAATGCCACACATAAAATTCGATTCGTTGATAGAAAGTTTAGGCTAAGGCAAATGGCCCCTGATATGAATGGTATGGAATGACTTATTGGGGAAATCCCTTTATAGAATAAAAGAGAAAATTAATCTGATGCAAGAGCATCAAGGGAGGGCAAAAACTTTTCTAATGTTCTTTTCCCAGGACAAAGGGAAGCGATTTCACCATTGAACACTAAAAAGTTTGAAGCTTTTAGAAAATAAAAGCAACAACAACCAAAAGGGCTCATTATTTTAAAGACTTGGAAAGTGAAGTCGACATTGGACTAACTGCGGGTAGCCAAGGAAGAAAGTGGATGAGGCAATCGTAGTCTCCCTCCAGCTTTAATATTGTTTCCCTAATAAAATATAACCGAAACTTGGTGGGTTTCCGGTTTAACTTCCCTTTGGAGTTCCTTATTCTCGGGAAGGAGGAATTCAATGGAAATAAAATATTACTCCCCACAGAGAGAGAAGGTTGCAGGGAAAATTCTATTCACGCAAAAGTGAAAATCTTTTCAGTTTTTAAAAGGAGTGGTTAGAAATCATTAGTCATCTTATTCAATTTTCAGTGGTGAAATCCAATTCTCTGAAGGAAGAAATATGGCAAAGGTTAAAGTCATGCTAACCCCACTTATAATGGCATATGACATTTACGGTTTTCGGAAGAATTAACTGCTTACTGCAAGTAGATAAACTAATTTTCAATAATGAAATGAAATTCATAGGAATTTTGAACATGTTCGGTTGTGTAGATTTTAAGCAATAATATTTCCCACTTCCTTCCTTCCAAGGCTAATGCTAGGCTAATCTGTTTAGAATGCAGTGCAAGTTTTGTTCCAGGAAGTGATAACATTTTGGTTTTCACCTTCTCTCGCCCCAGCCGCATAGGAGTTATTGGATAATTACAAAATGACTTTACCGACGTGGTTTTTAATGGGTCCATAATTAGTGTTGATTTTAATTAGGCCTAGAATATTTTATGGTTTCTAATAAGCTTGATTGCTCTACTAATTTTTCCCTTTTTGCAATTAACCAGAAGAGGATAGTAAAACGCAGCTGTTGTGTAGCATGCGGTAGTTACTTTTTAGAAAGAGCGGGTGAAAGCAGTGGAAAGGAAACCGGAAATTCGTGCCAGGTGAAATCTGTATTCCAACTTGAGCCTTTCTCCAGCTACCGTCCCACGACTCCTCCTTTCTCCTAAACCCGAGTATAATAGTGAGACGTGAGAACATGTAAACTTATTAAAAATTCAAGAGAGAAGATGTATTATTTTTTTCACGCTTTACCCTTCTTCCTTTCCACTTCCTTCCTAATGCTGAGGGAGAAAGTCAGACAATACTTTGAGTCAAGTCCTTAAGGAAATCTAAGGAAAAGAAAGTCTCTAGGATGCAAAGAGCTTTGAAAAACGGTCCCCGCATCATTTCCCATGATTTGAGAAGCGGTAGTATCACTCTTACACAGACACCAACCCGTATTTTGACTTTTAAGATGCAAGCAAGGATTGTTGAGATTTTCTTTACGTGAGGCAAACAGACGAGAAGAGGAAAGGAAATAATGTTCTCGGTGCCTACTTATGCATGCACTGAATATGAAAAGTTCTAGGAGCTTTCTTCCTTTTCAGCTGTGCACCGCTGGATCCTTAATGCGAGGTAATGATGTAATTCTGAGTACACACTTGAAGTCAGTCCAAGGACTCATGAGTGACAAGCAGAACGTAATTCAAGAATATTTATTTCATTTTACTATAAATTTTCTCCACTTTCTCAACCTTTTTCTCTACCGCTGGTTTCTTGCAGTTTCATGGCCCTTCGTATTATTTGTGACACGATGACTTTTTCATTTTCAAAGTAAAGATACTTTTTGACAGAATGTTTTGCGAGAAACGCTTTAAAATATACACATAAATGTGATAGCAATTTGCATCTTTCATAAGAGGGTTGAAAAGTGCTCAGCTTTAATAACAATCTCCACACATGCGACAGAGGAGAGGGAAATATGAATAGGAAAATGTCAAGCTGTCATCAAAAACCGTAGTGCTCTTCACACATCTCTCGACCTTAAGTTGGAGAAGTATTAAAAAACTGCTTAAAAATATAACAAAAGTCACAATTTATTTTTATGAATAGCAGAAATGGGTATAATTGTGACTTTGAAGTCTGTAGAATTACAGAATGTTTGTCTGAATGAAAGTACATGGATGTGAAGCTAAAGAATTAAACAGCTGCAGCGGTTTTTAGAAGAATGGTTGCATTTCTTTTGGGTAGGCGCAGTGCACCTATATTTCTTTTGTAGTACTCGTAAAGTGCGTAATCTGGGAGTGAAACGTGACGGAAGAAATGGAAAGTCTTTGGTTGATGTGATAGGAGGATTTATTTGAGGCCCTGTCTATCCTTGTCCATTTATGACCTTTCTCCCTTGTTCCTTTCTCTCAGACCACTTCGCTCGCTGCTTTTCCTTCCAGTTGAACACCATGAGTTGTCGTTACTACCGAGTATCTATCAAAAATAATGTCATTCCAATTCATCCAAAGGATAAAACGATACATATAGGATATGCGATGACCAGTGGAATTTCCCAAAGCCACACCCGACCAATACACTTTCCAGTGTGTGGCGGTCAAACTCTTAAACTCGACCACGGAGCGCACCCGACTTTTTGTCGGATATAAAAAGGAACTTTAGAGACAAGTGATACATGGGCTCCATTCAAGTGTATCATTCTGATACAGTCATTCAATTCGACTTCACTGACCACGACCATACCTGCCTATACTGGAACAATATTTTCTCCGTTGCAGAGAAGAGCGGTCCAAAAGCCCTACTTTCTCTCGCCCAGCCTTGGGTTTTTTTTATTTATGGCGCCGACAATGTACCTAGTATTAGAGATATGGGTTGAAAATGAAAGTAAGCTAAGAATATATAAAAATTTCATATTTTAACTCCCACACAGGCGGCACAATTTAGGAAGTGTAGGACTGTAGCCGCGTTGAAGATGTTGGGACTAAGACTCTACAAGATCCTGCATCGTGACCTCATTCCTTCCATTGAACAACATGTAATTTATTTTATCATTGGATCCAAAGAAAGCTCCAATGTTGAATTAAACCATATGGGTGTGTGTGTGGGTCGTATTCCTTAGTATGTCGCTCCAGAGAATCTGGTAAGAGTGTAGAGGATCATAGATTAACTGGAATAGAGAAATTGCATGGTGGAAGGCTCAAAAAAGGATGCCAGAAGGGCTTTCCTTTTTAAGACGACCACCCAGAGCTACACTGCTGAATTCGAACCACCCCGCTTTCTTAAGGGAATGTGAGAGCAGGTGCTTGAGTTCTGGAAGTGAGCGCCATGAGAGACGAGCTGGAAATGGGATCTTCATCTAAAATGCTGAGGCTACAATGCATGTGCTCTGAATTAGTAATGGCGGCAGTGAGGGTTGGGTGGAGGTACAAAATTTCAACGTTGAAGGAGCTCCTGCTGGCCCTGGGTAATAGTTGAAGCTACTACTGAAGACTGAAAGAGAGTCCATTGAGTTTAGAAAAGGTTACAACCATAGACACTCAAGACGTAATCACCCTAAGAAGCTTAAAAATTGACTTTCTCCCTTCAGCTTTCTTCCTTGGAATCCCTTAAAGGGGCATTTCAAATTGGGACTGGAGGCCTCTGAGCTTTCATTCCTGACCAAAGAAGAGAAAGCTCATCCGAGGAGTATAAAACTTCCATTTCTTTTCTCGCCTTTCCTTCTACAATTACAAAGATTTAATCAAAAAACCTGACACCAAAGTGTTGTCATAATCCCTTCGCCCTTATTCCACGCTTCCTTTTCTCAAAACTTTCTTATACTCTAAAAAGTGTGTAAAGTGTCTAGGGGCATGGGCGTACTTTCACTTCCTTATCTCTACTTGGCACTTCAATGTTCAGGCGAGGAAAGGCCAAAGCGTTAGTATGATGCCTGTCTTTAGATTACATCATTCAATGGTACACTTTATTCCGTCCACAGGGAAAATCTTAGAGGACGTTAGAACAGGGAAAAGGAAAGGACAGGGAGGAATTATAACTCTGTTAAACATTGGCCGGATTCCGTGTTCGTTAAGCTCACCACACTTTCTCCGGCTCTGATGAAGCATAAATGGAAACTTGAGCAGGATGTGAAAGCGCGCACTTCTAATCACGACCACAATCCATTAGCTTTGTTTACAAGAGGCTGGAGGATTAGGAGACGATACTTTTGTAAAAACGAAGGCGAGAAGACGTCGACGTCTATAACTAATAGACATGCCAAAAGTGTGTACTTTGAGAGTCTTCAATTTTGAAAATTATATCCTTTGAGATGTTACAATTTGTCAAATAAAAGTGTGACAGCGTAGTCTTTGGTGGTGAGGAAGTGTCACAAAATCTCCATATTGTAAACGCAGACGCATGCTACATATTCAAGTCAGGAAACATTCCTTTGTCATTTTTACTGCCTCAACCTTTTCCTTGATACTCGGATATGAATGATAGGACAGGAGAAAGCTCTCATGAATTGGGATGAAGATGTGTGTTATATATGTTCAAGAGTGTCAAATTGTCAAAGAGATTGCAAGGAAATTGTACATTCATTTCCATTTTCAACCACGCACTTTTGACACTTTGGAAAATTATGAGCTAAACGGCGGATAAACGACAACTCAATCCTGAAAATTATTTTTAATACAATAAAGCTCTAAGCCAAAAATTAAATACGGGTAAGGTTTAATTTTCAGTGGTTAGAATTGCATCTATTTTCCATTTTGATTCAGATTCAGATTCGGAAGATAAGGACTAAACCCGGTAGATTTAGTTCTAAGAAATCGTATCTTTGTAGATGAAACTAGGGACGCTATTACAGTTTTGTATGTATTAATATACCCTCAGTTCAACCTTAGGAAGAAGCTTTTTGAAGCACTTTCACTACCGCTTTCCAAGCCTTAGTCTTTACAACTTTCTCTCATTTGGTTCATCCCAAAATCCCTGCGATATTACATTCGGATTTTGTGTGCCTTGTCCTTTAGGAAATTAGAGAAAGCTACTTTGTTGTAAGAGTAAGGATTACAGTATACCTAGGTTCTATACTTAACTAATTGAGTTATAATTAAGACGGATAAGATTTTAGGTAAAATTTCAAAGCAGAAAGCGTAGCTTTTGTAGCGTATAGTTAAAATAGTGTTAAAAACTGTTACGTGTTTCAGTTAACTGTGGCAGGTGCAGGTGGCCGTGCCACAAAATTGGCCACAGAACGATTTTCCTCCTGTCGTCGTGTTTTATAGCTTAATTAATTGCTATTAAAAGGACACCAAATTACTTTGATCCATGAAGCTGTACATGTTAAAACGTTTGAACTCACTTCCTAGTTCCAATTGATTATCCGGGTCATGAATCAAAGCAAGTTTTTTTTTATTGAAAGTAGGCCATCACTCTCGTATTAAACGTCTGAGTTTAAGTTGGGATTCAAATGGGTAAAAGGCTAGCTCAAATGGATATCAATTACGTGCTAACTCTGCTCATACTTCAAGCATGTGGGATCCAAGGCTTCCAAGACTGTGAGTCCGTAAGCTATAATTGAAATTAAGCCTTTCAAGTTGACATGATTGGTTGGAAAATTAATTTTAGGGAGTTCAGGGTATACAAGGAACAGCTTGTTCAAGCATCATGTCATTCAGAAACAGGAAAAATTGGAAAACCCTGAAACCATTGAATTTAACCATCAGCAGGATCTGAAGAACAACGGTGTACTAGCACTCCCGGCTAGTACCAAGTTTATTAATCAAAATGAAACTAATGAAAAAGTAAGGTATCACGGACTACCGAAAAATGAAATGAAACGCCAAGCTCCTGTTACAAGTCCATTGAATGACGAAATGGAAAGTCCCGGGGACTCAAATGATTTCCTAAAAGAGGGCGGCTATGAAAACAATAAATATGAACCAAAAGACGCGTTCCAATTATATTCTAATCTAAGAAGAGAACGCAAAGTACCTGGTTCTCGGAATGCTAAAACTATTCTTAGCAAAATAGCTTATTCAAATGAAAATGCCGGTGAAGATGTGGATTCCAGTGTTATTCCAAAGTTAAACGGAGCTGGATTAGAAGCAGTTTATGGAATTTCTTTGATTTATATTTGCGGGGATAACACGGTAGCTGGTATAATACACTGCTATAAGCTTTGTCCTTCGGCGTCGGTTAACTGCTTTCCAGAGAATTGTTTTTGCACCGATGAAAAAGCTGGAAAGAGTAAAGCCAGGCTTGATGGTAGCTATGAAAGAGGTAAATACATAAATACATAAGTTATGACCGCATCACCTTTACTATTTACAAGGCTAAATAATTCTTTTTCATACTGCTTCTAGCGACCCCTGTACATGCTTGTGGGAAACATAACTCAATCGGAACAATTAGTTGTCGCTCTACGTGTGCACAGCAAAACGATTTCATCTTCTGCTTTCATGAACTTTGCTACTGCAACGTAGCTCACACTGACGTTGACGTATCTACATTAGGTAAGGTGAAAACACTACGTTCTCTAAAGGTAAAATAATTTATTTCCAGAGGCCGCCACCAGTGGGACAGCATCTTCGAAATGGGAATGGCTAAATTGTAATTTAATAGCAGAGTTTTTCATACAATTCAATTGACTTTTGACCTTTCTAGCTATGACTTTGGAGATCGTGTCACGTTGGAAATGTGACATAATAAGCATAAGAAGCGACGACTCACCTGTTGCAAGGCTTAGACAATGTTTTGACGAATGTTCATGGATGAAGTCAGCCAAGAAAATCAAAGGTACGGAGAGCAGTGTGATGCTAAGTTGTAGCAAGAATGGAGATTGTAGGTGCCTTACATTCAAGCCTTTATCGGACTCACAAAAGATCCAAGGACAACGGAACAACGTCAAGATTCCCTCCACGTCGTCATGGCCATGTCGAAGTTACGGTTGCCTGATTCAAAACTCATCCACACAGAAACCATTGAATATTCAGAGACCAGTTCATGACTTCATTTTCTGTGGGCCGAATAGTCTACTGGGGTTTAGGAAATGTCGTGACATTTGTCGATTTGAAAGGCGAGGGGTTGTAAGATGCGCCGGCCACTCCTGCTACTGCCATTACGGCGGAGTTCTATTCCAAGCTAACCCGAAAACAAAGGACGAAAATCAAATATCATTAACCATGGGGAAGAGCCGGCCATTTTCAAGCAGATTTACTTTGTGCGGTCGGACAAAACGAAATTGTGAAAGGACATGTGAGTTCATTGGGGATGTTGTGTGTGGACGTCTGGGATGCTATTGTGATTCTGGGCTTTAAATAAATTTTGAATCTAATCGGATCCCAGTACATTTTAATACCTGGGAGAGTTGAAGAGTCATGAAATAGGAATTTTGAATTAAAAACTGTAGTAACTAAGCTTGGGTTGAATGCCCTCATTTTCCATTTTCCACATTTTCCATTTTCCACATTTCATCATTAGCAGCACTTTTAAATTGAAATGGAATTTCTGTAGCGTTCTGAGAACCACTTGTCTTAGAAGAAAATTAATTTTGGTTGAAGAAAGTGGGCAGTAAGGATTGTAAGGAATTGTACGTGGGTTGGAAGAATGGAAGAAAGCGATGCATGTGTCATGGATCCGCATTGATATCGAGGCCAAAAAGAGAAAGGAAAAGATAGGTCTTGTGAAGACGAGGAGAGACATACGCTTTTGAAATTTGATCACACTTAATCTCCTTTCATTGAATGTGGAATGAGTTTTCTCTAGACTAATGGATATGATTTATTTTCATTTTGAGAGGGGAATTAGTTTACCTCAGTGCCTTGCTTTCTTCTAGGTCGCACACTAGACTGGAGAGTCTTTCAATTCTCCAGTCTTCCCATAATCCTCAACCTAAAATGGAAGCCGCATAGCTCATTGGATTCAAGTACGCCGCCACCACAGCCCCACACCAACTCTGCCACGGCTCCAATCTTTTACAAGGTGAACTTAATGTTATGTAAGTGATACCCCCAGATTCAACCATAGGAACCATCCAACTTTATTGCCTCCATTTAGTCATACGTTTAGAAAAGAGAAAGTAGCTTTCTCCCCTATTTTCCTCATATATTTTGTTCCCCCTCCTCTTCGTATCATCATCAGGATCAGATGTTGATAATGCAAATGAAATGTGTTCATGATTTCCCCCACAACCACCAGCACCAACATCACAATGTCCCCTGCTCTTTCATCATGTCAATCCCATTGGTACTTTCTGCTAGTGAAATCTCCAGGAACATTTGAATCCAATCCGTCTTCAAAAGGAAGTCAACGGGGAAGACAAAAGAGGAGGCTGGGCAATCCAAATGGGCTCAGAAAAGGAAATTGAGAAATAACAACATCTGGCTATAAGAAATTTTCTCGCAGCTTTCGATTTCCAATTTTCTTTTCTGCTGCCTTTGACTTTCTCCAGATACTATTTCTTTCTCATATCATCAACTTCATCTTTAAATGCTCCCTCCCCCACCACCATACTTCTCTCATTATTCTTTTTTTTCTACCGCTACCACCACCACCACCACCACCCTTTAGCGTCTTTTAAAAAGAACGAAAACCCATTTCATGAAACATACCAATGCTGTTTTTGTTCTCGCTTCCTAGACTCTTTATGGAGGAACTTCTTCAAAGTACTTTTTTCCTTTCATATAGTTTTGCTGACGTACCCGGTTGATCAAGGGATAAGGAATTGCAGGGATATGCAATTTCCATCCCATGATTTCTTGATCAACCCATAAAAACAATTTAATTAAATCTTCATTTTGGCATTAAACTCTACCTTTCTATTGGATTGGAGGGTCCAAATTCTTTGCAAAATTCACAGCACAGTTTCTTTGAAGAACAAAGAAGCCGCATTTCAGCTTTTTCTTTCTAAAATGCATCTAATAAAAAGAAACATTTAATGTAAAACAATCAAAACTCAAATTAATTTTGGAAATAAAAGTTTAATATTTCATTACTCTAACCAATTAAGCTTTTGCAATTGTTTTCCATGTTTTCAAGAGAAGAAACAGTTCCGACTTGACGGTTTCATGGGTTCAAATAATACTAAGAGGAAAGTACTCTCATCAAAATTATATTCTAGGAGGATTCCAAATGGGAGAAAATAATATACGATATTAGAATAATAATAATAATTCTGGTGACTTTTAGAATTTTCTCTACCACCAAATGACTTTAAGTTAAACCCATTTATTTGCATACAATGGAAGATAGGGAGGCCCAGAAGAATGAAATGGAGATGCTCAACTTTCACGAAATGACATAAAAGTTTTCTTCAAGTTTCGAGGCCCACACGCAGACGACGACAGTTGAAGACTCTAAAAAAAATTAATGAAGTTATAGAAGAAGCCTTTAAAAAAGTAAAATAAAGTATTTTGGAATGGTTTTGTGCCTGGCTTCTATCCTTCAACGCTTAGAAGAAAAGTAAAAGATTATATTTTCAGGAGTTTAAGCAGATGGCGACTTTCCCAATAGAATTCACTTATACGACATAACTTTGGTGAAAGCAACCGGCAAAACTTTCTCATGGATCCCACACGCTCAAAAAATGAACTTAAATACCGTTGAAATCCTGGTTGAATTTTCAAACTTATATTGCACACCCATATTTCCCGTTTTTAAACTTATTCTCTTAGTTATTGTGTGTTTCGGTTACTTCCAAGCGGTGTATTCTCTGTAAAGTATTTTTCTCTAAATTGGATCAAATTGCATCAATTGAGATCTTTTTCATGTTATATTTTTATAGGAAAAGAGACATTTTGGTCATAATCAAGTGTGGCGTGTCGCAAATTATAATTTAGAGGTGTGCAGCAGGAATTCTTATTAAATCCACCCAAAAGGGGAAAGGTAGGAAAGTTCATTAGCAAAGTGATGAGAGTTTCCTAAGTGACACTGAAAGATTTACTAGTGGATCCTGTCACGACTTTGGGGAAATATTACCTGACATAATTAAATTAAATAATAAACGGGCGGCCATTTCTCCTTTTCCATAAACTCCCATGCGGATAAAAGACAAAAACAAAAGTCATGTGAAAGACGTATTCCCATAAAATGACGAAATAAAATGCATTGTAAAAAGTTCCCCTAGCCAAAACCAATATGGAAAAGTTAAATTTTTGTTGGAAATGCGAAAGTCTCGAGTTTTCTTCAAGTTTTAATAATAGGGAAAGTTGAAGAAAGTGCTCAAATCCCTCAATGCATTTTCTTTTTTCCACAATTCCATTTATACTTGAGGTTATTATTAATGTAAAGTCATAATGTCATGCTGAATAGTATTATTAAGACACTCAAAACGACTTTATTATATTTACTCTTATAAACCCCGCCATATGGAAGAAGTATACAAAATTGTAACGTCATGAACCCTTCTCTGGAAGTTAGTAAAAGAATATAAAAGCGAAAGCAGGAGAATTGTAATGCTTGCAATATAGTAAATATTCAAGTGGCACTGCTCCCACACTGAATATAATAACTGCTTTATATGCACTTTCCCCCTTTTTGTGTATAATTCAATGAGGATAATTGATTTAAAAATCAAAAATTACTTTGAAAAGGAAGGGTGAGAAAAATGTGAACCGCATCCGGATTGAGGTATTCAAATAAAAAGCTTGAGCCGAGAGCAAGAGCGGAGGATGTGTTCGGTTGAGCGCGTATTCATAATAAGAAGGTTCGTTCAGTTCAGTAGTTTCTTCATCCCTCCTCCATTACGAAGAAAGTGAAGGAAAGTGGAGGCTTTCATTTTAATCTCATCAAAGATGTCGAACCTTCTCATTTTATCTTTTAATGAAACATCCACTACTTAAAAACCTTTGAGAACATGACACGACTCTAGTCCTTGCTTTCTCTCATTTTGCCAAAAACTTCTTAGCACACCAGAAACTTGACTTTTCTTTTCCCTTCTTGTCAGAAGTGGCAGTAAAGGTGCCATTAAGAAGTATGTACTACAGCCACACCAGCAGGGCCTCTAAGAAACTCCCTTTTCACCCCTACACACATTACATTTCAAGTCAGAATTCTTTTCCTTATTTCAGAATCCTTCTGCCTCTTCTTAGTTTCTCTCACCCAAAACTCATCTAAGGGGAGAGGTGGTCCAATTTCATTTGCAAAATTACCTAGCCGTTCTTTTCTCACAGAAAATAATGGGTTTAATGTCTTACCGCAAAGGTATATTGGAATAGGGCACTCCATTTTAAGTTACATGGATGAGGTTATGAGACTTGGATAGTTTCATCCTTACCACTGAAACTTATGAACTCAACACACATACTCAAACTTTCTCCATTCGCCTGGAACAAAAGGAAGGCAGCCACACCTTCAAAACCTCATATTTCTTATGGAATGTGAACATCACGCTCGTCTTCAAAATTTTACTCAATTTACGCTCATTTTGAGAAAGGTTCCATATTTGATTATAATCAGTGAAACGAACAAGGGAAGGAAAAAGTTTATTAGGAAGGAAGGTCCTGGCTATATTAGTCACCAATCATGGCATTTTGCATGTAGGAGGGAGTTTTATTTTGGTTTTCAAAGTCGGCTACTCTCCTAGGCCACACTTATTCCTAAGATTCATAATGTTCGACGTCCTTATATGACAAAGTTTGGGTTATGTACGAATGAGCAGCTGAAAATGTATGCCTGCACAGGCTGGACGACGGAATAACACCAATATCTGAACAGGAGGAAGGCAAATTACCTATAACATTAAAATAAAGAGATCCACTTCAGTGAAGTGCTTGAACGGTCAATCGAAAATCCAAAGGTCCGATTTGAGTTTTCGGGATCGACGTAACATCAATTATTTCTGTTGATTTTCTGCTGGGTCCTTCCGTACCGTTTGTTTCATAAAATGCGTTTTACTGAAATACTTTTTGAAAGTTTATTAGATAAAATATAGTATAAATTTTTGAATCGCAGTCACAAGCTTAACAGTAGAGATAAAATCCACCATTTTATTTTCATTCGTTTCTTTACTCTTTCATTTACGAAGTGTAAGAGTGGATTTTGATTTGCCATAAGACTTTCTCTCGACACCCATGTAGTTTATTACTAGCATCTTTCGGTTAATGTTCCTCTTTAGCTTTCACCTTACCGCAATGATGTAGAAATAATTTATATCTCCGGACCAAACTGAAATGTGTGAAGACTGAAAGCGACTTTTTCCCCTTGAAGGAAAGCCCAATTTCAGGGAAGAAAGTGTGTGAGTGCATGAAGAAAAGCAATTCTGCCACGAAATGAAAAAGTGTGAAACGCGTCTTACACGACCTGATAAAAATAATAAAACGATAAATCATTTAGAAAAAGAGCACATTGTAATATCTGCTGCCTGTCCAGATGGAAAATAGATTTGAATAATTGATGTATAGCCTAATTCTTCCTTTATATTCTAAACGTGTGTGAAATAATTAAAACATCACCGCATGTGGAGATGGAAATATTATTTTATAATTGGTACCAAATACATTCGTCCAATTTGTCCAAATAGTGAGTTTGTACATGTCAATATTTGACTGAATTGTTTGCGTAATAAAATAATACTGGCTTTGAATATATATTTTATTTTAAAAATGGAAAACATTTGAAGACTGACTCTTCAAAGGAATACAAGGCCGGAAATTCGAAGATATAAAAGAAAAATGTTCCCCAGCAGAAGAAAAACCAAAGGTATGAGATCGCAAGTCTCGGCTTGGGATTTGATTTGATTGGTATGGGTAAACCCAATGTTATTCATATTCATGTTTGACTGAATATTTCCCCAGCACAAAGGAAGAACAACCGGGACTTTTCTTGCCTCCTTTGGAAATTGTCTTTGAAGCCTTAGAGACATATTTACCTTTCGCATAGCAATAGCTAGAAAATACAAAAGTTTTTTTAGAATGTAGAACAAAGCTTCATCGGAGCTATATAAACTATTTCCCTCGGAAAGGCAGAAGATTTAACGAGTCTGGAGCCATGCTGCTGGATTCTGAAGATAGAAAAAGTGAAGCAGTTCCTCTCAGATGGCCACGGAATCGGCCCCAGGGGCGCAGTCCATTGAATTGCTAAACGAAAGGACTTTTCGTCGTTACTCTCGTCTTCTTTCCCAATCTTTGAAATATAACCAAGGGACCCCTAAACTTTCTCTTTCTTTCTGCACTCATTAATTCGACAACTACTTTCGAATGGAAGAAGAAGAAATGAAGAAGAGAGGAACCAAAGAATATCGGCAGAATCGTTTGTGTTGAATAAATGCGGAGCTTTCCTTGGCTACAAATTTATATCTTGCATATCCTCTCGGCAGCTGGAACGTTACCTACTTTCTTTCCTATAAAAAAAACTCATCCAACTTTTTCCTTAGAAAGTTTCCTTCTCTACATTTTTGGAAACTCCGTTTTTCCGATGAAGTGAAGACAGAATCCATATGACGCAGGATATATACCTGTCCATCCAAGTTGGATATTTTTCTTGGCTTTTTCTTGGCCCGGATCCCAAAATCAATCCCTTCTATTCCTGCTCTTGGCAGTTCGTTTACACTTTCTCTCCAACTAGAAAGTCCAGTAGAGAAAGGCAAAATAGAGTGATGAACATTCTAAAATTACGCCCATTCCTTTCGCTCCGTATGATTTGTTACAGTTAAGTGTGAAAGCACACTTTCCCCTTCCTTCCCCTCCTTATTCACACACTTCCATTGTCTAAAAGCCAATTTCCAAAAGCGGCTAAAGAAATAGAGGAGGGTGCAGAAAGTATAAAGTCTCTTAATATGCCATTTACACATGTACTGGAGTATTTACTGTCTCTAATTCTATCGCCACTTACGCTTTTCCTCACTAAATTACATTGCTTTTCCTTCCACCATTTCATTCACTTTCACTCCATAATCTACGGGGGAGAGTAAATGAAAGTTTCTAGGAGACATAAATTCAAAACCACGCTGTCACCTTGGATTGCTGATTTTTATACCATCATCAGTATATAGAGACCCTTCCGTGCCGAACGTCGCGTCAACTTCATTTCAAGAAAAGGCGGAGGGCGTTATAAACACATCGTTCCAAATTAAGATTTTGGTTTGTTGTTTCCCAAGGCTGGCGGGCATGTTTAAAATTTTAGGCTCGATCATAATCTCGCCGGCCGCCATGATTTATCTTTACCCGCCTACACTGACTCTGCCATGCAACTCGCTCTTGGGGAAAGTGGGTAAAGCTACGAACGTGATTAAGTTGTTTGTAAGCACAGAGGAAAATGGTTGGTCTATTTTTCTGGCCAGAGTTCAATGGGTTCTACGTGAAGAAACTGCTTTAGCTAAATTACGATGTTAATGCTCTCTTAACTTGAAGGATTCCTATGTAAACAAAACTAACGACTCTCTGCTTAGAGTAGGAGAATGCTCTCTTGTTACTTTTAATTTATGCCTTGCATTAATATCTGCCCCCGAGGTCACTATCCTTTCTCTCGTCTCATTTACGAATTATTCAAAGGAGCCTCTTGAAAAAACAACTTAAACTTGGATGGATGGGAACTAAAATAATCTCGAGAACGGAATTAGTAACAAAGCGTGTGGAAAACGACACGTGGAAAATTAAAGGGATTAAAAGTTTAATTCCAAATGGCCATTGATGGCGTCCAGCTCAACATTTCTCCTCCTCAAGAAGGAGTTCGAACGAGTAGAATTTACGTAACTTGAGCAACGTTGGAGAACATGATAAAATTAAATCGTTAAAATGGGACGTGACAAGGGTTACGTATTTTGTGTCTGTATGGGCGTGTTATAGACAGTTTCAGAAATCGTTAACGCACATAATTACGTTTTTCCTTTATTAAAGTTTGCCATTACTGGAGAAAAGGGTCCAGTGTCATTCTCCCTGTATTTTGATCCTTCCTTCCCCGCCCAGCCTCCTTAACTTCTTGATTCAATATAACAAGACGTTGATTCTGAATTTGTCACATCGATTCCAATTCCAATCTGGAAGTTATTATCCGCTCCGCTGTGTATGTGTTGGAATTATCAAATCCTACCATTCATATTTATGGTTTATAGAAAACTTTGATATCTATCCCACTATCCGGTTTTGATCTCCATATCATTCCAGATAAGTTCCTGTTGTTGACAACTTTGATATTTGAAAGGAGAACTGAAGGGTGAAGCTTTAAACTATTTTAATTTCCTGTCATCAACTTCATTGGAGTTTCCTTGAGCCAAGGTGAAGACTTTCTATGCATACAAATTGAATACAAGCTCTAAATCTTGGGGTAATCTCAGGGTTTGGGCTTTAGAAGACGGAGGAGAAAGTTTTGTGTATTTTGTCAAAGTCACCAAATGACTGATTCCAAAGGCCTTTACCAATGTGACACACTGTTCGACTTTCCAGTTGCTGTCCAACATAATTTACTTTGTCTCAAACTACGTTCGGAATTTACATAAATACGAGCTCATTCAAACCGCATTTAAGGTATAGCGTTTATAGCAGATATAAGGTTTAGAACGTCATCGGGATTCTTCGAATTCGATTCAATTGTCTGGGTTCGATTTTATAGTCATGTTCAAGGACATGTTTTATGATAATTGAACAGCGTAAATAATTTTTTTCAATGTCGCAAGTAAAACATCAATAATTGTAACCATTGCGTTTAACTTAATTCAATATTTTACGTTGTGCGCTCGTTTCCATCATTAGTGAATCATCGCAGGACCATGGCGCGTCGCTTAATTTGTCCAACTCCATGGCTTAATAATTTACTTGGGTTGTTACACCAGCTATATTATTTTCTGTTTGTTCCACTAATTTACAATCAGCTATTTCCTATTAGTTGTAGTCAGGGACTAGCTCTACCAGCTAATAGAAGCACAGCAACTCGAGATGTGTTAAGTCCAAGCCAATCACTAATAAATTTTGTCTGGAAGAAGTCGAGTGAATTCAGGGGTGACGTTTTACACCGACAGAATCGAACAGAAGCGCCAGATAACCGTCCCTGGCCCAATGCAACAGTCTACTACGTGATGGATGAGTACTTTCAACCACAGGATGTGGCTGAAATTGCAAACGCCATGAATTACATCCAACGTGTTTCCTGTGTGAGATTTGTACAGAAAGAGACAACCGACTTTGTCCACATCATCAACGACGATGCACTTGGATGTGCTTCATATCCCGGTCGGCAAGGTGGAATGCAAATATTAAGCCTCGGTCGAAGTTGCTTTGTGGACAATACAATCCTACACGAGTTGATGCACACTCTTGGATTTCCACATGAAATGGCCAGGAAGGATAGAGACGAATATCTTGAAATCAGATTGAAGAATTTGACATTATTTGAAATGCGTATGTATTCATCATAACATGCAAATTATGTGTACTTTGACTATAATTGATGTTTTCAAGTTGAATTCAACGATACTTTTGCAAAACGTGAGGTCGAGACTTATGGACAACCTTATGACTATGAGTCTGTAATGCACTACGTGACCAATACAGCAGAAGGTAGAATAGAACTTTTCAAAAAGACACCGGAAGGTCCGGTTCCAACGGATTTCGGTCGAAGATATTTCGGATTCAGCCCATCTGATATAATAAAGTTAAATAAAAAATACAAATGTGAAAAATTTCATCGGTCGAAAAAACTTGTGCTAGATGAGGTATAAATAAAAACATAAAATTTCAAATTCGTATATATTTTATTATTCGAAAAACTATAACCTGATTATATATACTTAATTCCGTGGAGTATGTGATTCGGTATTAATACTTTAATGTATTTTGTTAAACGCTCAGGGGCTAGACTCGACTCTCAGGAACGTTATTGGATAGTAGCTTCTGCTTCATTAATTTCTTATCAAAGTAAGCGTCGCTGGGATGTTGTCTCTGTTGTTGAGGGTGGTGTTGTTGTATGGCGTTTAAAGGATCCAACGTATCAAGCTCGTTCATGCTGACTTTCACCGGGTAGATCAATTGAGGCTGAGTTCCATGGACATGTTGGGGAGAGCTTGAGACGATATAAGAATTCGAACGATAAGTTGCAAGTGCATCTTGATCCACGTACTGATGGTGCTGATGATACTGCGGATAGTGTTGATGATGATGATCCACGGAATAGGTCAGCTACGGAAAAAAACAAGAGAAATCGATTATGCGAAATCTGAAATGTGTAGTATATAGCATATACGTTTTATAAAGAAAAGTTGCGTTGGAAGCAGAGACTTTCTTTTTCTAATGTTTCTGGGGATCTTGCAGAAGCTAAGGATGATCCTTCTTCTTCCATCATATTTTGCATAAAAGAAAACGAAGGAGGCAATCTGCATGATTACTTTCTTTCATGGAAAAAACTAATTTTGCAAAAGAGCCTAATGTCTCTGAATCTGCATTATTTTAGGCTATGTGCTTCAACTAGACTCAAGTTCTACACGGTCCGTGGGATTTATCAATAATTTTAATGGATGATCCAAGTTTAATACAATTTCTGACTTTAGCAGACTTGTGTGCTAGTATATTTCAAATAAGTGAAAGTAATATATTTTTTTTAAGTAATTGCTTTGGATTTGATGTCCTTACATTTGTCTGTTGTTGTTGGATACAGCAAGAATTGACGATACCCGGATGAAATCGTACGCCCCGTGGCATTGTTCCAAAGCCAGAAGAGTCATCGGCTAATGGGAGTCTAGTGGAAATGTCAATACTTCCAATTTCATCCGTAGAGAGCTCAGCTCCTGGTAACAAACAACAATAAAAGGTAAAAGTTAAGGTAGTAATTCTAAATCCTTAACGACTAATGTCCCTCCCATTTCAGAAGAAAAAAGAAAGTGAGCCTGTTGAGAGGGGAGGTGAAAGCCCATTGGTGAAAGTTTAGAGGCACTGAGCCAGAACTTGATGTCTTTCCAGCGTTGTGAGTGAAGAAAAGAAAGTTATAATTTTTCCAATCAGATTTACATGTACGGGAAAATGACTGTTTATATGGCTCAGTTTTACTCTTTTCTTTTGCAGTTTAAATTGAATCTTCAAAGTTTTGTTTTGTTGAGTCACAAACCAATGTTGCATGGGATGATATCTGGATCCTTGTCGTCAGCTGAAATCCCGTCCTTGGATCCTTCCAATTGTCTTTCATGTGTTTGTAGACTCCCTGAGGAATTTTTTCCAGTCTCCTCATGATACTTTTTCGAATCACGTTTAAATTGTCGAGACCGGAAATGCAAAGCCCGGACGATCACAACAGATCCGAGGCAAAGGAAAACGGCTGTCCCTCCGATAGCAACGGAGAGTGCAAATGAAACCCAGGAATAGTCTGAAGGTGACACGGCTGAAATGGTTTTAGAATAGAAAATTAAATCTATTATATTAAGAAACGGTCTTTTGGATTACAATCCAATCTCAAACTAAGGCAACTGTATGTAACACTTCTATTCAGAGGTTGATAAAATGGAACTATTTTGCCAATTCTTCATCAACATCCTTATCCTGAAAGCGGTAACTCAATTTCCAGAGAAAGTTTTTCACTGCCTGCCCCTTCCTAGTTCCTTATTTTATTCACGCTAGTAGGCTACCAGTTCCTAGCACTACAGTCTCGGAATTGAAGTTTATTTCCTTTAGAAAGCCATTCCCTTTTTACTTTCAGAGTAAAAGCGAATCGCTTTCATTCCAAGAATCATTTCCATCCATTCTTTTCCAAATTTCCACTTCCAGGGATACGAACCATGAAAATAGAAAACTTTCATGCATGTGATATAATACGACACAATCCGACGTCTATTTGGTTACTTCCTCTAATTCTGTATTACTAATCAGCCTAGATTCAAGCATCTTGAGTTCACTTGTATTCGGTAATTCACTATGCTCGTCCATATGTCAATTGTAAACATACGCTCAAGAGGCATGCAATAAGTATCACATATAAAAGGGCGTGGTTCTCTTCTAGCATAAATCCAATGTCAATTCAATAATTCCCGAATTGGCATTGGAACATGGCATTAGAAACTTCAGTACATAAATTTTGTTAATCCCAACCTGCAAATTTTTCCGTTTGTCTGAGCACGAGGTCATCAATATGGAAAGGCTCGCTCCTTCCCTTGGCATTGACAGAGTAGACGTTAACTCGAAATCCAGTCCGAGGCGTCAGGTTGCCCAAATGGAACGAAGCCGAATTACTAGAGGCATTGTAACGCATTTCAGTAGAGTCGACTTGATATACTTCTAGGACGAAATGTTGCGCGATGCCCCCGTCGTGACCTTCATCACAGCTCAATTCCACTGACTCACTTGTCTCATTATACACTGTGCAGTTGGTCACTGGTGACGGCTTCTCTGTAAAGAAAAAAATGCAACATATTCTATTTATTATGAGACGCGTTTACACCCTGCCTACTAGAGTTTACCCTTTCTCTTGAATCTCTTGGATTCCTTTTGATATTTTTAAAGGCGTACCGTCGGGTATTTATCGTTTTGAGAGAAAGCATAAGAATAAGTTTACAATATAAAAGAAATTCCGACTCTCTCCTATCTCGTTTTCAACACTTCCATAAAAAGTGATTTATGAATCCATTTAACGTATTTCATAAGCTGGAAATGAATAATGCCTTCAGAAAGATGTGTAAATGTTCCTAAACTTGTTTGCTCAGTGATGCTCAAAATATAATCAACCGATAACGCCAGCTTCAATTAAACCTAGCAGAAATCACTTCCATTCCTGCATCCAGAATTCGTGTCTTTGAATCTGGAGAAAGTACCCTTTACTTTCTCCTGTAAAATGATGCATTCAGCCTCCCTCTATGCGGATGGGGTGAAAGCTGACTTTCTCTTGAATACTTACCAGCGGCAACAACTTGGAACACGCAAGGGGCCACCTGGGCTCCGACTGCGTTACTTCCTCTACAGAATAGTGAGCCATAGTCCAGATTGGTGGCAGGGGCGTAGTGAAGTAAACTATTGGACCCAGAACTGACATAGCGTGATGGTGAGACTTGGATCATTTGTCCAGACGTTGCTAGATCCCAGCGGAAGTTTACTTCCGGTGGGTCCGACTCAAGCTCGCATTTAATAGTCACCCTCTCTCCTTTTGACACGCCAACTATCACATTCTGAGCCTGTTTGCATATAGGTGCATCTGAAATCAATGACAATGACATGGTAGTTAATTATTTGACTCATTTTTCAAATTTTTTCAGGTGTGGGCTGATATAAACATTTTAGGAGGCATTTAGGTCAGGAATTAATTAAATTATGCTTATCGGAATTTTTCATGTGACACGCTCAGTTCCCTTAGCTGATTCACATTTGTTCCCTGAAGGGTGGATTATCTTCCGACAGGCGTATGCGCAGGAAACGTTAAGTCTAATGCACGCAATATGATTCACGACCACCGGTCTTCATTCATTTATGGAACAGTGTAATCCCTCATTGAAAAAAGTCATAAATAATACAGTCGTAAAGACTAGAGCCATAAGTTCTGCCTTAATTGCTAGAAGAAAGAACCGCTGCGACTTCAAATCAAAATTAAATAAAATTATGCAAAAACGGTACTTTCACTTAACAGAAAGTGGCTTGTATTTGCAAAGCATTTCCAGACTACAGATTAGCAGGGATTACTGCTTTCTATTTGTTACGAAAACAATGGCTAACTATTTCCAGGTAATGGCACGTGCTTCTTGTTCATCACAAGTGGTGTTTATAATTGGATTGTCGACTGTAAACCTGGAAGGCTTTAGGAATTACTACAACGAATTAATCTACGGGCAAAACTATTGCTTATAATTATAGGGATTAACTTCATAAGTTACGCATTCGACAGTTTGATATATGGAAAGCCATAAACTTCCATTTTATATATGGTTGATGAGTGGAGAATTAGTGGATTGTTGTTGGCATAATGGGAATTAGGAACCCTGGTTTCGTGATTTTCCTTTGGTGAGATTTACAACTGATGTAATAAGCTATTCCTTTGCTGATCAAATCGAACGTACCATTGTGTCCCTATATTTCGCCTAATGTAGAGATTTGTGAGTTGCCAATGCCTTTTACATCAATAAGTTTTAACGTTACAAAGCTTGTGGAAAGGAACATGAAGTTGGGTCTTAAGCCCTCACGTAATATGAAGTTGCTAACATTTCCTCTAGAGATGAGGAAGTCTCCATTGAAGATGAAGAATTGGAGTGAAAGTAAGTTATAGAAAAGGCTCGCTCCAAACCCACTTTTCTCCGCATGATTTCTTCCCATTCCTGATAGGAGATCACCCGGAACATTTTGGACATTTGTGGAGCCCACGGATTGGACTCTTGTTTGAAATTGGGCCACCGAAGTCCTCAGGACAGGATTGAAAACGCAGAAGGTATAAAGGAATGAAAGTCCATTCTCTTCCAAAAACTCTGACGTAATGTATGTCCTTCTCGAGTGCAATAACCTATTTAACCAATCAGCAAAAAGCACTCCTTCCTTGTTTACACTGTGACAATTTAAACCCATGAAATTATGGGGTCATCCAGAGTAGAATTTTGAAAGACTTAATCCGATAACAGTTAGTTGTGAGTACTTTTTGAAAGCCTGATTTAGCCTACTATACTCTACACTATATTTAGGTGTTCTCTTTAACACTCGTTTTCTGGTTCTGAATCAATACTTTATAACACACAGCTCGTTTAATTTGGTGTAGAAACTTTTAATGAGAAGTTTCTAGTATCTGCTCTCGACTTGAACAAGGTCTGGCACATCAGAGGGAAAAAAATGTATTTAGAAAATTCAGAATCCCAACATTGAGCAGAGTGGCTGTAGTATAATAGTGGAAACGGAAAAAAGGAAAAGGGAAACAATCTTAAGATGAATTTTTCATTAAGGAACGAGAAGCGAATAAAGAAAAAGGCATGAGATTAATCATCCTTGTGAAAAGGCTTTTGAAAAGGGAAAGCTAAGGAGCACTTTCCCTCCAATCTTCTTTAACAATTACAAAGAAAGCAGATGCAGACGTTACTTGAAGACCTAAATTGGAGCAACACACTTCAAAAGTTGAAATAAAGGGGAAAAGTAATAAAAATGGGGAGAATGAATCTCACACTCTAATTACTAATTTACATTTAAGTTCTTTTCAGTGGTGCATCCTCGTAAAAAGACAAAATTACAACTCAAATGTAAGAGACTGTTAAAAATTTAGATGGCTAAAATACCCTTTAAGAGCGCAATAAAAAGCGGTGGAATGCAATTAGAGAATAAATAAGAAATTGCAAATATAGCAAAATGAAGAATTTAATTTGGAAAAATGAGACTACAGACGATTGATACATTCAAATAAATGGGCTCGAGCATTCCGTTTTGAACCATGTTTAGCTCAGAATGTGGAGCATGGAGAATAATATCCATAAGACTGGGTAATATATGAAGAAATTAAACTAATCAAGATGGATATCTATGTTACTTTGAGCCAATTCAGTAATTAAGTTATACTTGGCGTGTATACATAAAGGCTCCTTATGAGCTGCCATTATAATCTCCAAAAGCACTCCAAGTAGATTGAATGAAAGTAGTAAAACCTTATCGCACTGGGACAACAACGGAGAGCACAATGGTTTCCACAAAAACAAAATTAGATATGTTAATTAAACCCAGTGTGTGTGCAGGGCATAAGTGAAGCACCCGTATGCATGAACTAGTCCTTTATGACTCGGGCGGAAATCCTTTTTAGATTTTGGAAATCCCATTTTCCCTTTTAATTCAATTCAGTGACTAGAGACAAAGGCTTTGGTTGGCCTTCCTTAGCATTGATACTCCTGTTGTTAAAAACTTACATTTCACCCGAAGTGGAAATATATTACTGACAGTAAAACCAATTTGATTTGATGCCACGCAACTGTAGTTCCCTGCCAAGTGACGTGTAACCATTTGGAGTACGAGGCTCTGGTTACTCAGGATGATGCCAGCGGTGACGTTATGTTGAAGGGGTTGATTCTGCAAAGGAGAGAGAAAATATGAATAAATTTTAATGAGAGTAAAGGTAAGGCTTTCACCAAGTTTCTCTTTCATAAAGAGGGAAAAAAATTCATTAGAGCCCTAAGAGATGTGGAGCGAATAAAGAAGGCATTGATGTAAGTAATGGAACCGTGGAAATGAAATCCTATCCACCCTTGTCTTTAAAGGAAAGTGAAAGTTGGACTGTGTGGAAACAAATGTTTGAATATGTGGATCCCAAGACTAGGAGCTTGTGTTTTATATTTCTCAACTCACAGGTTTTAGATTTCCTTTCATAAGTAAAGAACGCAGAGAGAAAGTTATCTCTAGAGAGACAAAAGGATTTGAAGTGTTATTATTGTTCCATCTAGGCCATATACTGGGAGGGATTGTATATCCTTTTCACCACTTGGAACACTTTATAACTCCAAATCCGAAATGAAAAACTACCCAGGAAATAACATTGCCTCCATGTGAGATTCGGGTTTATGGGAAAGTCGAGAACCGTCTTCTTGAAAAATAATATTGTGATGAAATCCAGGTTTCGCTTTATGACACGAGCCGATGCTTTCACCAGAACTCAAGGGTTATAATTAAAAATATGGTTTACAATTATCAGTTGCTCCATAGATCTCTGGGTTGCCTTAGTAGAGAAAGAAAGTAGAGAAATTTAGGGTCAGTTTTTTTGCAGGATTTATGAAAAGAACGCATTTGAGATGGATTCGAAGAAGTTGTTACCGTTCCCAATGATTAAAGGACACATGATTTGTAATAGATTATCCTTCGGAAGAGGAATCAGTGGGATACTTACATTGAGCCTCCACGTGAGCTTCTGAATAGGAGGATTGGATTTTAGATGACATTCGAAATAAACGTCGTCCGATTCCTTAATTTGGTCCCTCTGAAGAGCAGATCCAAGACGAAGTTCTGCTAGCGGAGGGTCTGCACACAATGAAATTCAGAAAAGAAAATGGAATTGAGACGAAGGAGAAAAAAAGACATCCAACATTTCATTTTCATTTTGATGTTGGGGAGAAGGAAAAGATCATCGCCATGAATTTCTTCCTTCTTCCTCCTCCTGTGTCCGTTTCCGTACGAACATTATTTGGAAAATCGGCTTTCACATCGTCCACTTTCTCCATGGTCGATGTGATAGGAACCCTTGCATTATCACTTTCTTTTCTTCAGACACGCTGGAGAAAAGACGTTGAAGTATTCAAAAGGCGATGGAGGAGTAATGGAAAATCAAAGGCCAGAGCCCGCCAATACATCAGGCCTCTCTGGTTTGAGCATTTAGTGTAAGCTCAATGGCACATCAGGAAATCCCCTATGGAGGATATGGGACAATCAGAGTGCCATGGATGAATGGACGACGGAGAGAAGAAGAAGATGAAAGCAACATCAGACACGCTAAAGATTTCCAAATTGGAAATTCTATTTTTTCTATGCGTCTTCCCCCCGTTTTCTTTCTTATGGAACAACTGGAAAGCAGAGATTTATGGATGTCTTACATACGACATGGAGGACCCAGGAGGTTTCGACAAAGCTCCGAGGCACCCATGGATTCTCAGCCCGACATGAGATTTTTTCACCGTGATCCTCAATCGACGGAACGAAGGCCAGTCGACTCTTTGTAACGTTTTCTACTTCATCAGAAAGTCCTTGATCAAACTTAGATCTGCTAAGTGTCTCTCCATTCTCCTGGAAAAAGAAAAACAGGGAGGTTATGTGGGCCATCTGCGGTGAAAATGTTAGCCGACTTTGCAATTTCGTAACGCTTCAGAAACTGCTCGGTTTGCTAAGTTATAGCGAAACGTGTGTGTACACTCCTGTTCCTGAATTATATCTTTTCCTCCTATCGAAAGTATTCTATTTTCCCATTATGAACTTCCTAAATGTACATTTGTCGCAATAAGACCCAAAATAAAATATTACTTTTCCGTTTATCTCTCCACCACAAAGAAAACCCGTCAGTGGAAACTTTATCTTTATAATCTTGGACTTGGAAAAACTTTTCTCAAATGCGATTTGACTTCACTATTAAGGAAAAAGGGGAAAGTTTCACCATCTGCTTTCACCGGAGGCACCGAACAAGGGATTATGTGTGTACACTTATAGGGCGGGGGAAAACAGTCACAAACAAAGTATTGAGTTTGACTAAAAATTTGATTATATTAATTAAAATAGGGGAGTTTGGGAATCATCCAGAATATGGAGGTTAGAAACGCTCGTTTCCCCACGGGGTTTATGAATAGTAAACTCAGTGCTTGCTGAGGTCCTCATTTTATTTCTAAATGCACGAAACACAAGGGGACAAGAGATTAAGATCTCCGAAGCTAATACACTGTTTTTCTAAAATATCCTAAAGCGGCTTGGACGTTACTGAAAAGGAAGTCACTTGGCATGTCAAATAAACATGAACACTCTCAATAGTTACTGTTTAGAAGTAAAGCTGAATAGCCAACGGTCCAATGGGAAAGTTGAAAGAATTCATATTGAAAATGGAATGGCAATTTCCCTAGTAAAAATGAACGAAAGACTCCATGGACACGAGGAATTTGTTATAACTTGTAGAAATGGTGCCACGTGTGAATCCCTTTTGAGACTTTCTCCGCCTGTATACAGTATCTATAAAGATTCTTTCCCTTGTCCTAAAAAAGAAGTAGGTGAAAGTCCAGGGACTGATTTACCAAAATTGTCACGTCGGTAAGCTGTCGAATCCCTGGATTCCCCATCCACCAGGTGATCATTGCCGAAGGTCTGGATCCCATTGCAACGCACTCAATTTCATGCCGTTGGTTCGCAACGATGCTCTCAATTTGCTTGATTTGAACGGATAAGGGTCTCACTGGAAGAAATGAATGAATTCAATATGTTCAAAAACAAGCAGACCATGGGCGTTCATTTGCAAAATAATAACTTTGGCAATGCAGTGATTCCGGTAACATAAATTTTATGGGAAAACTTTCAACTTGCATTTAATGAATCCGCAACTTTTTTTGCAAAAGAAACTTCCTGCAAAAAAGTTATTCTTCAATATTGCTACTAAGGTGGTTTATGCCTTTTACCATAGAGATACAAATGATGGCTGCGCTAAGACTAGAGTCACGATCCCTGTGTTAAGGGTCTTCGTAAACAAATCCAAAGCCAATGAGATGGGAGGTCACATTTTGTTTACTTTTACCTT
>VNWY01000784.1:0-29216 GCA_009869845.1 Pseudachorutes palmiensis | reverse complement strand
GACATTTGGAGTTTAATTCTTATTTTTTCACAAAAACCAATGGCAACCTCCCTTTTTGAAGTCCTCATTTTTCTCCCATGCCCTCTACAGAGGGCTGGACGCTGGACCACTTGATTAACGCCGACTAGCCGATTGTTTATTCACTTTGGTAGGGTTAAAGTAATTAGTATTGATCCGAAATGGCAATAATATATTTATGCAAAGTAAACAAGAGTGTCATCTGACATCGATAGAACCTGAACCATTTGCCTTCAATTGCGTTTTAGAAAGGCTGGCAAGTAAAACAACATGATGGGTGATTTCTTTATTCTGGAATCTGGATATTCCTACAAAATCATTAATTCTCACAGCAAGCAAATCTGAATTACTAAATTCCTAACACTCTACTAAAATGGAAAAACATGACAACTATCAGGTCACACTCACATCAACAAAGGTCAAAAACACACTTTAAAACCACATTATGCTAACATTTTTGGATTTCTCCGTTCCTTTGCAGAACATCAAGCGAGTATTCGGACGCGGAAAGGGTGCTCAATAATTCATTACGGCCTTCTAAAATGACTTACTCTATCTATGAATTGATATTGATTATGTAGAAATGATTGAAAGAGCCTTTCATCCTTTTCAAACTTGTCACGAACTATGAATATTTTATGATTCAAAATGCTAACTGATGTGATCAATTTCATTCCATTTCCACGAAGGATCACGCAAGGTATCCTCTTCACGGATAAACAGTTTATAATTTATAGTCTAACTTTACATCCCGACAGACTCCTTTGCATCCAAACTTACTGTTCGTGTTAAGTTTTAATCAATCCTTGCCGTTCTGCAAATGCCATAAGCTTCAGGTTTTCGACAGAAAATACTAATTTTCTTAAGGAGAGGGCTGCAGATTTTATATTTTGATTATTGATATCATTGTGGTTTATTTTACCTAATCATTGTGTGACCTAATAATCATACTCAACGGTAATTGCTGAAGCCGGTTACAAAGCGAAAGATACTTCTTTGAACGTACTGAGTTGCAAAGAGGTAAGCAAATGATTCCTAGTTTTGAATGTTTCGCACCTGCGTCAACTTCCATATAATTTGGACAAGTAAATCATACACATTTAAGTGGCATTACCAGCAACATCCGGAAATATCCCGCTTTCTTATTTTCATCATCCCAATGAAGATTTCTCCTGTTTTGAATAAGTCACCGGTTTGATAATTTAGGCATTAAATGCTGCCGGCTCGTTGTATATTCTCGAAATAGTTTTTCGAAAGACACCTGTCCTATAAAAACGCGCACGAACGAAAACTGACAGAAGCTAATGTAGCCGGCGAAGATGAACTTTCAGACTGTACAATTGTTGTCACTTGTCATTACGCATGTTTTCTCTGCTAGTTCTCCAAAAATATTTGCACCGTGTGAAACCAATCAATATTTTTTACATTTTACATTTAAAGTTGACTATACAAAGGATACTACTACTACTTATATGCTGGAAGTACTTCGAGAATTCCATGAAGCATCGGGCTCAGTTATCGTTGCAGACTCCAACTTTAAACAAATATGGAAGAAAAATGGTGCCCTGATTCCAATTGCAAATGCAACTTACAGAGGTGGTTACGTGTTCTATCTGATGCAGGCAGATTTCAGTCAAAATGTACATAATCAACTAGCAGAGTTGGATTGGTTTGTTACTCTGACGAATTACAACAACGTAAACAATCTTTACTTCTGGATTGTACCAAGCAGTGGTCAGCTAGACACTGGTCTAGGAACATATTCAGAAACCAGCACTGCTGTCTCCTTTCTAAAGTATTTTGCTAAGTCTGTCTTTGGAATGCTATTTCAACTTTCAGTGCAAACGCATATTGACAAAATAACTGAGTTGAATGTTTCCAGCTATTCGATTCCACTTATCAGATTTGTGGAAGCTACCAACATCAACAAGAATCTGCGTTACGGACGAGCCGTCGAAGTATCTACCTTCGAATCCAATTGGCTGAGAATGAATCAAAATTTTTTGAAAAAACTGCTTATAACTGATGGAGGTTTTTGTCTTATAAGGCACATTCAAGCGAGGTATATTTCATGCAAAAACTACCACTTTTTGTCACTGTATGATATCGCCGAGCACTATAACCTCAGTGTCATAAATAGAATGGAGAAGGACGCTGTTTTTGCATGGCAACTTAAGAACAATGAACTAGGAGCTGTAATAAATTTAGTTCCAATGGAACATTTCACTAAAAGTCAACTAAAGGTTGGTAAGGAAATCGGAACTAGTATGTATTTCGAGGATCTCGGCCACGTGTATGTATACTGTGAACTACATGGAGTAAAGGATTGGACAAATTCCTTGAATCTCCTTAACCTAGTACCCTTTGATTGTTCTACGTGGATTGTTCTTCTTGTCGTTTGTCTTATGGTGTCAGCCCTGAGCAACAAAGAAACTTTCCATAATGCAATATTTTGGAGTCTTTGCACTTTAATGCGTCAAGTCATACCACGGTTCACTCGGGTATTGTGTGTGCTCTCCTTCATTGCCATTCTAATTGGGTAAGCCTTCAGAAAATTAATGTACAACCATCACGAATACGTTTAACGCTATTTGCCGTTCAAAAAAAAAATTAGAAAACAGTTATCCTTAATCTACTGCGATACATAGGATGTTTCTTATTTTTGGTTTTGTTTATTCATCCATAAATCAAACGGTTGAACGAAAACTCGCTTACAAAGAAAAGAGAGCAACAAGTATTTTGGTATTAACTTGTAAAGCTGGTTCCATTTTCAGTTTTAAAAATTAAATAGATTTTTCGAATGAGCTCCCCATATAACACGTAGAGATAACACCCATACATTTTCTTTTTTAAGTTCTTCCTCCCTCTATTACTCGACATGTTCACTTTGGTCAAACCGTTGATGCAAAATAATTATTTAACTGTTCGCTTCATTTGCAGGACGATGTACGAGTGTTTCGTTACAAGCAGTACCGTGTCTCCACTTCCGGATAAAATTATTAAAAATTTAGACGAAGCGGTGGACACCGGTCGGAAAATATTGTATACCGATCCAATGACACTTAAAGAAGCACGTGCCAGAGGGCACAAAACATTGGACGAAGGTTTATTTAAGTTACTGAAACAAATCCTTCATTCTGATTTAAAGTCAAAGGCTTTGAACGAAAATACGTTCAAGCGCCATGTAGAGACGATGACGACTTCTGTCTCCCCTGTCACAGTAATGGCAAGATACTTAACAGCGGCTGAAAAGAGTATCGTTTACACAAAACTTAATGAAGCAGATGGAACTAAAATTTCCATCATGGTCCGTCATGAAGATCTCAAATGCCATACCATAAAGACACCTTCCAAGCACATTCAGAAATTCCTTGCCACGAGTTTTGTTCATCGTGCAGTCAAGTTTGGTAGGCGAATGCTCCATTACGATGCGTCTGGTATAACAAAATTTCACTTATCACTTCACGCGACACGACTTAATTTATTTGTATCTACGACAATAGCAGATTCGAGGGGTGACGGTATTAAAGTCAATTTATACGAATCTTTCCAGCCAATCAACCTGAACTCAAAAATTCTTTTGCCATTTTTCCTATTCGGAGTGTTGATTGGTGTCGATTTGCTTGGTTTTGCTATTGAAAATTGCGTGAAAATATGTCAGTCGAAAGTCACCTCCAGCCCTGTAACACGTTTTTAGAATCTTTTACTGACCTTTTCAAATTGGTAACCTGATTCAAGCCTTAGTATTATTCATTTTGTGGACTTAATGTATTTTCCATGCTCACTTTTGTTTCTTTCCTATGTATCTAAATCTAGAAGTGTTAAACGCAGTATTGAAAATAAGCAGTACAAATTCGAGTATTTAAGAAGGATTTAATTTAGAGACAAACGCAAAATTCTGAACAATTGTTGAAACTTTGGATTTAACAACTGGAAATCTTACGACTGTAATCTTATTTAGTGTCTTATTTTGTCTAATAAAGCAAGTTATTAAAATACGGCAACACTTGGTAATGGTGGGTACCTTGCATTTGAATAACCAGTAGTGGGTTCTGTACTACGAAGGATTTAATATGCACTCCTTCTATTTCCGTTTACTCACGTGATCAAATGCATTGAATAACCGAGATATGAAGCAAGCGTCACCAGCTTTTAGCAGAACTACCTGTAATATCACGCAGTACGAAAGTTTATTAGGTATCAGCGCATCAGTCACTTCCAAAATAAACAAGTCAGAATAATCCTTTAATCAATGAATTTATCCTAGTTTTTTATGACGTGCAGAACTAAGGCTTATTGTAAGCGACAGGAACAAAGCCAGTACGTCAATGATGAAATCTGTTCTGTTAATACAAACGATAATTTTAGTAATAAGTATTGCACATCCAGTTATATTTTCTCAAATAGAATACGTTAGGAACCTTCATACAACATCAATAATTTTTTAAATAATTATGGACCAAATGGACAGGTATAGTCCTCAGATTCGACGCAGACGTCGATTTCAGGGTGAAATAACAATCCTGGCGGACAAGACATTTCGTGAGCTTCTCCATTGGAACACTGGCAAAAAAATTGGCAATTATAATCATCCGGATGGACACAGACATTTATATAAGGATCAAAGACAAGGTCTGGTGGACATGGCATTTCGGAAATGGTCCCGTTAGAACACTTGCAATAGACTTTGCAATTCCCGGTGGGATCCGGATAGTACATGTCTTTGATCTCTCGTTCACAAGTTATAAAATGGCAAGCAGATCCAGTCATCTCTGGGTTCCTGGAATTGGATTCAAAGTATTTATAAAATTTGTTATGTTCGAGCGATTCTAAAAATTTCTTACCCCGCTGGAGTTCCGGTGGACAATGGACCTGTTAGCAACCATGCAATAGTTAATTACTTTCATTCTTCTTCAGTTGTATTATTTTTCTGAGACTTGACAATTCTGATTCTTTGTAAGAATTGACTTCCAACTAGAATGAACGTAATTTTTCTATCTAATCTAACTGCAATTTGTCGACTACTAATTTAGAAATATGAGAATTGAATTGAGATAAGGTAGTGCGAAGGTGAGAAATTGATCGCAGTTGCTTGAATAAGTCTATTTCAGTTCTAAGATTATAATTCAATATATCCACTAAAATGGAGAACTTCCAGAGTAAGAATAAATTTCAAAGAAACGAAGTCGTCAAAAATTCATGATTTTTGTGCATTAACTACTTGTTATATATAACCGAAAATTTAATACAAAGTATAGAATATAGTGTGCAACTTATTGAGCAAAGAATCAAAGAAACTGGTGAGATTCTTTGTGAAAAGTATTCTAAAGCCCTGAACTCTGAAACCTTAGTACTGCACTGACTCTACAAAAATACCGGAAATTATAAACAACACCTGCTTAGGTCCACTACCAAAATGAGTATAGTAATTTCATGAGCAGCAAACCCAAGGTCACTTTGACAGTTTGCAGTTTGCTTTCAGAAATTCTTGTCAGATAAGAAGTTAACAGATGTGGAAATTTGGAAATTACCGTTTCTATCAGGATTTGTCTTCCTTTTTCCGCTTTTACCAGGATTCGTCCTCCCTTTGCATCTTCGTTTCGAAGTTGCTATGGCAATTAGCATGACCAAAAGAAGGGCCACAACTACAATTCTGAAGGAATTCATGTCAACGGAAGTTTGTTAAAAATGGACAAAAGATTACAAACGTATTAGGGTGGAATTGAAGTGGGGCGATTTCCCGACTAAAAGTATAGTTTAATAACCTTCCATTTGACCCAATTGACTTTAGACAAAATGCCATTTAACTGCAATAGACAAAGGCGAAGCACTGTGGCTTCTTAACTAATTAATTCATATTTGAAGTTTAATTCGATTGGAACCTAGTCCCACTAATCAATCAAATCTACTTGAATTTTAATGCTTCCTCCATAATGTCTTCAGGTTCCAAAGCTGCACATCATGAAATCTTGACTCATAGAATTCTGACTTTCAAATTGTAATTTCACATCTTTAGCCATGGACCATTGTAACCGTTAATGTAGAAAAGAATACATTCCAATTATAGACGGAAGTAATTAACACTTTGGATCTCCAAACATACTCTCCAAATGTTGTTACATAATCAATCCAATCTATAAATCGAACAGACTAAAATAAAAACAAACAACGTCTGCGACTTATTTCATGCGTGTAATTTATCTAAGAAGGTCCATTTACAGGTTGTCATTTTTGTTTAAAGTTGAATGTAAAGAATGGAGTCGAGCAGGAAACGTAAATTTTTGGGTCTTCGTTCTTACAACCACTGTGACTTATTTCATGCGTGTATTTTATCTAAGAAGGTCCATATACAGGTTGTCATTTTTGTTTAAAGTTGAATGTAAAGAATGGAGTCGAGCAGGAAACGTAAATTTTTGGGTCTTCGTTCTCCTTTTCCGGCATAAATCCTGTTTTCACTGGGTACAAATATAAGGCCACCTCGGTATTGTCAAATCCAAGGAGTTTGTGTTGGTCAATTTGTCAGCTAGGAAAAATGAGGCAACATTGTATTTACTTTGTTCATGTTCTGTTCTTGTAATTTCCATTCTGTCCACTCTTAATTCCCAAATTGATTAACAAGTATTGGAAGTACTAATTGTTTAAAGTCATTCTACTCTAAAAGTGTACATTCGGTTGGTTGCGTTCCAAGTGGATTGGATGCGATACATCTGTAGACCCCAGGAGTCCTCTGCAGTGCAGTTTCCAATCTCAAGTGTAGCCACACCGGCACTAAACGCCATCTTGTAATCCCGTTTCTTCAACTGTTGATCTCTCAGGTAAAGTGACCTGTAATTAGTCTCTTACTACACTTGGAATCAATTAATTGTATTAGTTACAGTTGGTATTGGATTCCCAGCTACACAGCAACTGAGTTTACAACATGATTCGTATTATTGCACCACACGTATTGCATGGCAACTTAAGAATAATGAACTGGGAACTGTAATACAAGTTCCAATGGAACATTTTACTGAAAGTCAACTAAAAGTTGGTAAGGAAATCGGAACTTATGTACTTCGAATGTACTTCGAAGATCTCGGCCACGTGTATGTATATTGTGAACTACATGGAGTAAAGGATTGGACAAATTCCTTGAATCTCCTTTGATTTGATTGTTCTACGTGGATTGGTTTCTGTACTGCGAAGAATTTAATATGCACTCCTAGTTTCGAAATTTTCTCAAGTGATTTAACTGCAATGAGTAACCGAGATATGAAGCAAGCGTCACCAGCTTTTAGCAGAACTACCTGTAATATCACGCAGTGCGCATTAGAAAAAGAAAAGAACGTAAATATAAGCGTTACATTGGAAGCGCATCAATCACTTCCAAGATAAGCAAGACAGAATAATCCTTTAATCAATAAATTGTCCTGGTTCTGACGTGCAGAAATAACGCTTGTTGTGAGGGACATACGAACAAAGCCTATACGCCAATGATGAAATCTATTCTGTTATAATACAAACGCTACTTTTAGTAAAAAGTAATAATCTAACATGCAGTTTTATTTTCTCAAATTGAATACATTAGGAACCTTCATACAATATTAATAATTTTTGAAATAATTATGGACCAAATGGACAGGTATAGTCCTCAGATTCGACGCAGACGTCGATTTCAGGGTGAAAAAGCATTCCTGGTGGGCAAGGCATTTCGTAAGCTTCTCCATTGGAACACTGGCAAAAAAGGTCACATCTACCAGGGAATTCGAAATACATGACTTCAATGTCCTCTGGACACTCAATTGTAGAACAAAAGCTTCTCGGCGGGCACGTATAATCATCAGGATGGACACAAACATTTATAGAAGGATCAAAGACAAGGTCGGGTGGACACGGCATTTCGTACATGGTCCAGTTAGAACACTGGCAAAAGACGTTGCAATTCCCGCTTGGATGCGGAAAGTACATGTCTTCTACATCTTGTGGACAAGTTATTAGATGGCAAGCAGATTCAGTCAACTCCCCCATCCTGGAATTGGATTTTAAATATTTATAAGACTTTGTTATGCGAGAAGGATTCTTTGAATCACTTACCCCACAGGAGTTCCGGTGGAAATGGAAAGAAGACTTGTTAGCAACCCTGCAATAGTTAATGCTTTCATTCTTCCTCAGTTGTATTATTTTTCTGAGAATTTTTCGTCTGATGTTCTACCTAGATCTGTAGTGCCAATTTATTTTAATTTTTCATGGCCGATGAAGATATGATACTTACGAACATGGTCTGATTGTTAAATGTTGTTGAAAATAAACTACGTCGAATGTGTGTCAAAAGCAAACAAACCTGATCCCGAAAGCTAAGAATTGACGTCAAACTAGAATGAACGTAATTTTTCTATCTAATCTAACTGCAATTTGCTGATGCCTATTTACTAATATAGAATTTGAATTGAGTTGAGTTAACTTACTGCGGAGGTCAGAAATTGATCGTAGTTGCTTGAATAAATGTAATTCATGTAATATTATAATTCAACATCATTCTAAATGGAGATAACGTCCATCCGCGGAAGAGAAATGCAGAGAATGTAGTTGACAAAAAATCATTTGCTGTCCATATAGACAAAAACTTAATGCAAAGAAGTATAATTATTCCCATTTATTAAAAAATTCAGAAATTGTTCAATTTGTTCTAAGGTAATGCAAGAGCGATGACAATCGATGGAAATTAATCAAATCAAAATGATAGTTAAAATAAGGTAGTTGGTACAATTGACTGAAAAGCTACTAAAAGTCATAATATTACTTTCTGTACCTTATAACTTTATTTTAGGTTATGATTTAACGTAATTTTTCTGTGGTCCCGTAATAACACCTTAAAATGGCATCAAATTTAACTACGTTTAGCCTTTTCATACCTTGCACTAATGTATAAACTGCAGCATTACCTTCTTTAACATTTCTTCATATAAGAATCTACTGCTAACCAAGCATAAAATATCATTCCGGATGTACTACTAATATGATGTATTTTCAATACATTCTGGACAGTGGCTTCTTTCTCGTTTTTGCAAACTCTGAAATACCACTCTAAGAAGTAATACACCGTTGGAAGAACAAATAATGTATGAACTGTTGCAATCGTACGAAATTCCGTAGCGGTGTAATACTGTTGAAAGAATACATATAACCCTACGCCTGTAATGGTGAAGAACACCATTGCATTGACAAGGGTTCCCTTCACCCCCATCAGGATACTGGCTGTTGTGAATCCGTTTTTAGTGTCTTCTTCGTGTTGAAAAACTTGATTCATCGGTGCCCCACCAATTACTGCCAATGTTATAATCAGTGATATCCAGTGATTTCTCACGACAAAGAAAGCTCCGGATCCGGATAACCCAAGGAGTACTGCCATGCTCGTAAAGTATCCATAGAAAAAGGCATTCATGAACCAAGAAAAGTAAGGTCGTTCCTTGAATCTGATTGCAGGATGGCTATATGCCTTGGATGAGATTGCACATATTAGTACATACAAAAGGAACCATACGTTTACAAATGAAGCGAGTAACATGGCAATTCCGTCAAACAAAATTGTAACATAAAGGAGCTCGCTAGTCGGTGATTCTGGTTTATCGTAGCCGATAATGTTTTCATCCTTGTCGTAGTAGCCATTGTAAGCAGTCGAGGCCGGCCAGAGGAACAGAATTGTAGCCATGTAGATCAAAACAGCGTTCCAATTGAACATGTCTTGAGGAGGGGCTTGACTAAATGGGACGAGGAACAAACAACTCATGGACAACCAGATCCCTCGAATCCGCAAGTGGCCCCATGTCGAATCCTTGAACAACATTTATTCGTTTATCTCAATGGAATTTGTAGGTGGTGACAACAGTCAAACAGTAATTTCACTTCCAATGCTTCCAACTATAGATAGACAGAAATAGCGAGTTGAAACCTTTTTCCCAGTCGAATTGGTACTGAATCGCATTATGAATTGTCAATGAATCAACCTGGAATTCCTATTTGCTTCGCTGTTTGGTTAAAACCCACAATCATGCATCATTGAAACTTAATTAATGAGAAAAGTGGCTGTGAATCTGTAAAGTACCGGTTCTTTTCATTTAATGGATGGCAGTGGAACACCATGAACGTCGTTTAATTTAATTGGAGAACAAAAGTAAACACGGAATCCAATGAAAAGGCATGAGTCTGCATCATTTCAAGATTATTTTAATTTTGTTTGCCAAAGTCTGAATATGATTAAACCATTTCCTACGGCCATTCACAATGAGAATTTCCCAAAAGAATTTAATCTGGATCCTCCTCTTCTAATAATGAAAAGCAGGAGACACGAGACTGTGAAAATGGTTATGTTTTAGGAGATTTTATTTCATTAAGAATTTTGAAAAAGCCAAGATAATTTATAGTAAGAAATGTAAACTTTGAATTTAATTTTGCTTCAGTCTCATCAATTTGTAGGGTAGTCACTCAGCACCCTGAAAACAAAAAGAATGGAGTCAAATTCAAATTGAATTTTTTAAAATGGAAAATGAGCTTACGTCTCACGCCGCATGTTCCAGTGCAGTGGTTAACGTTGAATACGCAACAGGGTGGAGGCTATTCGTAAAATAAAATAAAATTACATTAATCACTCTAATCTAAATGGCAGCAGTAAAAACTTACTCCACAGTCGCACGTAGGGAATGGGACGAAACGTTTGTTGCAGCAATTGCGCTCGGGCTGGAAATAAAAAGAATACAAAAATGGAATTAGAAATTAATTGCTGTAAATTGTTACCGCTGTAAAGCACGGACAGCATGGCCAGACTTGGGGCTGAAGCTGTAAAATAAAGAGAAATTGTGTCATTCCAGTGATGGTATCCTTCATTTAACGATTTCCAGAGTTCTACTTACCGACCAAAGGTGAGAGCTCATGACGTCGGTGCAGGAAATTGGAAGCGGGCATGAACACCGCTGCTGCGGGCACTGGACAAACGCAAAAGATCAAAAATTAAAATCACGGTCCGCGTTTTCCCATAAATTCAAAATTTTTCTGAAACTTACTTTGGCAAAACAGCCAGACTGACGACCACCACCACAGGATCCGCACATTTTGAGTCGATGTCCACCGCTTGTCTTTTCAGTCCCTGGGAATTTGGAATTTTATTTAAAAAAATTTTTAGTTTCGACAGAAGGGAAGATGGTAAACGCTCCTTCTCCGGCGGCTGCTGAATGTGAACTGACAGTTGAAAAAAGAAAATCAGTGCATTGAAATAATTTGAAATCGCTTTCAAACTTTTGGCAAACTAAGTTACCATCGGTTACATTTTCTATAAATTGTAGAGTTTTGCATGAAAGCCAAAGCCCAAACTATACTTCTACCCACAAAAATTATTGCAGATTTATTGTAACTTAAAAGTAGACACAGGGGCAGCTACAGTTCTAAAGAGGACTCAAGAAGAATTTAATTTGGTGATAAATAATGATGTCAAAAGATTGATGGGATGCTGTGAATTTAATTTTGAAGTCGCGTATCATTCTTCCAGACTTCCAAAGCAAACACCGATTTTCTAGCAGCAGTATCCTGGATAAATTAAACTCATGTCAAAATCAACGCCATTTTGTATTAACAGGGTAAATTCCTTACCGCTAAAACTGCTGCAAATTCCTTCCTGGCAAGTGCTTCCGTACTTGGCGCAGTTAGCCTTGATGACTCGAGGTGACCGGTAGATGTTGGGACAATGGCAGCAATTCGTTCCTGCTGGAATGCCTAGAATTCCAATATAATATTCAGTCATGCCCCCTGGCCACACTCCTATTTGATAAAGCTGAAACTGAAACTCACTCCCCGGAGAAGTGTACAAGGCTGCAGCCAAGACGTTCTGGAAGGTAAGTGGGCCACGGCAAGTACTCTGTTAAAGCAAAATGACAGCGTAAGTTGACATCCAGACCAGCAGGACATGTTGTAAATTATAAAGTTTCTTACCGGCTCGCAAGGACAAAGGCAGACAGGTGGACTCATGTTCACAGCGCATGACATTGATCTTGGGCACATGGTCTTAGGATTTATCGTGACTGTAAATGGAAGAATTTCAATTAATTAAGGATTTAGATTTAATTTTGACAGAAAAGAATTGAAACCAAGAGAAAACCAAAAACGGGGAGGCCGAAATGAGGCCAAAGTCTGTGTTTTTTTTTTCAAAAAAGTTGCACGAATTTCCATAGTTTCACAATACCCCAAAATTCCATGTCAGAAAGCGAATTTGCCGACAGTTTTATTCCTTCTAGGTGTGAGAATTTTAGAAACCACAAGAAAATATCAATCTCTCAATAAATTCGTTCCTACAATCTATAAAAATGTCACTTCCTGTTTCTCGTTTTTAAACACTGGTTCCCCATTTCAGTGTCCAAACCGCAAACCACATGGTCAAGAACAATCCCCGATAATGGATAAACAAATCATTTCTGAAACAGCAGTCGTTACTTACAAATAGGTTTATAGGATTTTAACGATCAGTAGTTAACGATCACTTTTACAATAGTTTTGCAATTGTCCGGTGACCCACAAACGCAAGTGGGCGACTTCCAGAGCCTTCAGGCGGTGGAGTCGTGTCAACTGGCGGCAAGTTCAAACAGCTCGCTCTATTTTGTACTGTCGCCCTCGACTTGACAGCTCGACTTGACAGCTCGATCGCTTGTTCTGCTCCTTGTCAATTAATTTTGTGATACTGTTTTGAATTAATTGTCAACCCATTTACGGTGAACCATGGGACTGAAGCCATACGTTGAATTATTTTGCCTAACTTGTCTCCTTGTCCTTCGGGTCAACGGGGATGACCCGATGTTGGGAAAGATAGTTTATGCTGTCAATGCAGGTGGTGACCATTACATAGATGGAAATGGGATTTCATACCAACCAGATTCATGTCAAGACGGGATTTCCTCAGACTATGGACGTCGTTTGATGACTATTGGCAGAGCTGAGACGGAAGACTCCATCTTGTACCAAACGGAGCGATATGGACTGTCAACTTTTGGTTATGATCTCCCAATTAAGGACGATGGGAAATATGTTCTAGTACTCAAGTTCTCAGAAGTGTACTTCCTGAATCCAGGGAAGAAGGTGAGTGTATAATTTGTTTACAATTTACAATGTAATTGTCGTGCTCACAAGTTTAATGTCGGGCTGCAGGTGTTTGACGTGGAGCTCAATGGCCACGTGATTGTCAAGGAATTGGACATTTTCAAGGAAGTGGGACACGGCACAGCGCATGACGAACTAATTCCATTCATCGTTTCCGGCAGTGGCAAGACCCTTGAAGTTAATGGGGAGAAATCCACTTTTCAGAAAAATCAAATCCGTTTGGATTTTGTCAAAGGCAATTACGATAATCCTAAGATTAATGCATTCTATGTCATCCAAGGATCATTAGAAGGTAATTTATTTTATGATATATTGTCAATTGTTTATAAAGCTAAATCATTTCATTTTCTTTGACGTTTTAAGATGTTCCAAAACTACCACCATTCGAACCCTTCACGGATGACTATTTCTCCGAGCCATTGGCTGAGGGTGAAGATGATGACATTGACGACGTAGAAGACGATGACAGTCGACTTGGACAGGAGTCCTTGACCCAAGCTGAGAAACGCCGACTTCGATTAATCCGTACCCCTACGTACCATGGTGACATGACCGGTAGAATTGACGACTGGACTTCAGTCTTCCAAGTTGGAGGCTCAATCGTTGCTGCCGTGGTTGTGGCCATTATCATTAAGAAAATGATTTCATAAAAACCTAAGTTAATCAAATTAAAAATTTCTATTGCTAAATGCCCAGAACTGTTCTGTTTACATTTTTTTTTATATTTTTCAATTTTTGACAATAATTTAATTTTTGGGAGTCACTCAAAATGATACAATTTTGTAGCAAAGTTAGTCACATTCGACCTAGTTTCATCCTGTCTAGGCGGTACTTGACCTCCAGGTCAGATGCTGCAGATAAGTTCAAAAGTGTCAAATACTGGACAGAAGGCCGGGTAGCACATGTAATGCTCAACAGGCCGGAGAGACTCAACGCAATTGATCAAAACATGCCCTTTGAGATTGAAAAGGCGATTAAATTAGCTAATTGGGATTCGTCCGTTCGTGTCATCCTTTTATACGGAGCTGGAAATGCCTTCTGTGCTGGATACGATCTGAAGACATTTGCAGAAATGGAAGAGCATCAGAATGCTGATGACGTGGATACCCGATGGATGAGCCAGACAATGCCTTGGGATCCTGCAAAAGACTTCCGGTAATTAAACAGTAGAGTACTGATTTAAGAATCCGTTATGATGACAATCACTTGGTTCCTAGAATCATGGGTGCCTGCACTTCTGCCTTTATGGAGATCTGGAGAAGTATGAAACCAGTCGTGGCCAAAATCAAACGCGTCGGAATTGGTGGTGGGAGTGACATGAGCTTGGCATGTGACATAACATTTATCGAAGATGATGCAAAGTTTGGATATCCACCAACGCGGTAATGTGAACGGAAAATTATTGATTCCTTAAAATTAAAAGTTATTTTTACTTTATCATAATTTATTATTTCAGCGTCTGGGGGTGTCCCACCACCGCGTTCTGGTTCTACCGCTTAGGACTGGAGAAATCCAAGAGGATCCTACTCACTGGAGAAGTTTTATCCGGGAAGAAGGCAGTAGATATCGGACTCCTCGGAGAATCCTACCCGGCTCATCAATTGGATATGAAAGTGGACGAGTTTATTCAGCGTATGCTCACAGTTCCGGCCAACCAGCTTTGGTTTCAGAAACAAATGATCAATCACGCGGTGGAGGAAATGGGCCTCCTCTCGACACAACGCCTTGCCACTGTTTTTGACGGGATGACTCGACATTCCCCAGAAGGGGTTGCTTTTCAACAACGTGCTAAATCAGTTGGTTTTAAGCAAGCGGTGAAGGAGCGAGATTCAGGGGAAGAAACGGTTTGGTCTGACCTCAAATAAAACAACTTTTGGACGTGGATGCGTGGGTTTCGACTGACTCTAATTGACCAGCTGGTAAGTCAATATTGTAAACGTTAAAATAAACTTTGTGTCATTGATCGATGATAATTCTCAGCAAACTGGAGTCTCCTAGTCTTATTAGAGTGAAGTTGACCTTGACTTTTGGAGCTTATGTGCATTAATATGACAAAAAATACTTTCTTTTAAAACAAAACGTCATCTACGCCAGTTATAGTAGCGTTGGATAATAATCTAGGAATTAAATAATTTTATTTTCCATGCCGTTTCCATGATTCAGCAACACAATTAATAGTAGTAGTATAGTGCATACCCAGCACCAGGATTGGATTGAAGGATTGAACTCTCGCTAATAGTAGGTTAATAATTGGGAACACAGCGAAGTCGCCAGGCTTAGCCACGTCGATTAATACGACAACACCGCTGGTATCTTTGAGCAGCAGGGCAACCTTTTGTGAAACTTCCTACTGCTTCAAATAGGCCTGCGTTAAAATATTTATCGCAGGCGGATTGCGCTGACACAAAATAAGTATAACATCCCGAATTCCGACATTCTCCTAAAAACGGATGAATCTTTTAATCTTTCCAGACTAAAATTAGTATTTACGAGTTTAGACAAAATAACCTGCAGACTCTTGGAAGAATAATCCAAGTAGGAAGATCAATACGATGCTATACTTCATGATTTGTCTTTGTTTTCTTTGTCACTTTCCTTCCAGCCCCGTTGAAATGGTCTTTATATAAATTGCCTAGATTGGCTGAAATTGATTTGTCCTAAAATCGAAACTCTTCAATTAACAGTAATTATTAAACAACAAATATAGGACGCTTTGCAGTCTCAACGAATATTTAGCTCAAATCTAGGTCATTCCTATTTTTGACTAAACGGACATAACAGGGCTTTATTTCCAACGGTTTGAACAAGTATTTCCAACAAGCAAACTGCTTCTAATTGTAGCGTTTTTAGTCCCTAGGTTTCTAGTTATTCTGCTAAAAATTAATGAATGAAACTTATTACAGATACCAAAAAGGTTTGGTTTCAGAACCAAATGATAAGTCACTCAGTTTACTCTCGACCATCGATGCTCTCGACACAACGCCTTGCCAGTGATTTTGAAAATTGTAAACGTTAAAATAAACTTGGTGTGATTGATCGATGATATTCTCAGCAAACTTGGAATTCTCCTTGTCTTATTAGAATGAACTTGACCTAGACGTGTCATTGCCCACAGAGACTCTAACCGCAGCGGCGTCTGTTTACGAGAGACTGGAGACATGAGTGAGCTCTCCCAGATGACCGTGTTTAGCAAATATCCGAAACGTAATTCGCCTTTTGTTTATTTTCCTTTGTCTCCGTTTGTTTAACAAAATGGTTTTGATGGGGCTAAAATTAACATTTTCAGAAAGTGAGGAATACCAAATACTCGGCTTCTGTCACAGTTCCGTTCGAGACTTTTAAACGGTGTCACGTCCAGTTTCACTCTCTTGTCTTGACGAATGAAAAATGGCCAGTACAGACCACAGGAGACTCCGCGTCGTCAGAGTCATTGCAGTCATTGACTTTGTAAGTTAAATTCCTAACTTTTCACGTTTTCAGAGATGTATAAAATTAATTGATTTCTGCATTAGCTCATGTGCCTCTCCATAATGTCTTACGCCACATTCCAGTTCTCCCACGGTGAAAACCTCATTCCAGGAAACATGACTCGAAAAGAAAGTACGTTGGATTAATGCTCCTGCGCATTAAAAATTACTTTTCCACTTCTGTTTAGAATTGATTCGGCTCGTGGTCTACGCCACGCTTCACTACTGTTTCCTTGTCATTCAAGCCATAATGGCGATGGTCCTGTTCGGCAGCACTTGCAACCTCATGGACCGACCTGTCGTCAACCTGCAGAGATTCAAAACATGGCGCGCATGGTCGTCAGTATACATGGTGATCCTAATGGTTGATGCTTTCTTCGTGGGCCTTACCCTGGGTCACTCACAAGGCGGGGAAGAAGACTCCCGGCGTCGGAAAGCAGTCTCTCTGTCCCTTCTTCTGACACAAATTGTCTGCAGACCAATCGGATTTGTTATTGTAAAGAAAATGGAAAAGTTGATCCAGCATGATATGGGCGGAGTCTTTAAGAATCAACGAAGTATTGTGTACGATTCACCATAAATTGCAAACGTGTAAAAGTACTAATCGCAAAATGACAAAAGTGTACAGTTTTCCAGTTTACTTTCAAAGAACTTCCGTCACCTTCTGCATAAATTCAGTACACAGATTAAAGTTAAGAGGAAGAGGATGATAAATATTAAGTTAAAGTTTAAGCCTGAGTTAGTTTAAGTTAGGGTTACCCTTTTAAACCCTAGAAATGGAGATTCTGTACAGTGGATCACAACTTTAAGAGTTTTCGGAAGTTACATCGTGGATCAGTCAAAGTTTCTGGTAACTTGAGATAGTCAGAGTATTCTTAAACTTCAAGATCCACATCGTCGTTAATTGGAGTCAGCCGTTCCCGCCGTTCGGTATCAGATGAGCCACTGTAAAAGATGGTTTTAATTATAAATCCAGTAAATAAATGGGTCTGAATTTTATAACACATACGGAATAGCTTCGTAGCTATTGCGACCCCGTCTCTTGCACACGCATTGAACAGCAGTTGTGACAATCGTGAGGACCAACACGAGGACGGAGACCAAGGCCAGAATCAATTGGAAGACTCCTCCAAAAAGGGAGACAAGGAACTCTCCAGTTGAAACCAGGGCTTGTCCAATTGTTGACAAAACGCCACCACTTGCTTCAGCCTTTGCAATCGCAGAATCAGAAGAGGGTGAACTCCTATTTTAAAAATGGTTTTAGTCGTCCGCTCTAATTTTATGTTAATTTTCATTTCTCACTTACTTTTTCAAAGTCTCTTGAGCTGGATTAGCATTGAAAGTAGCCGCAGCAGCAGGATTGGCTTGTTCTTGTTGACGACTGGCGGCATACGCTTTGTTATTAGGATTCATTTGGTTAGAACGATTGTCAAGGTCAGCTTTGGTGCCCTTTCCTCGGTATCTGGCAGAACGTCCTGGTCCACTTTTGGCATGGTTTGGGTTCAGCTGATTTGCCCTATTTTCCAGAGCTGCTTTGTCCATGGCGTCTGAAGTAATTTGAAATAATTTTAGTATTAAGCTCAAAAATTAAAATAAGACGTACTTGTCTTTGAGATTTTTCCTCCAGCACTGACAGGTTCACTCTCGACTACTACAATCTTGGTCTTGAAATTGGCTACTGAGCCAGCGATCTTCTTCCCTGGTAGTGCATCATCGATAATGTTCCCTGCAACTTTCCCCGAGACGTAACCTCCGACACCATCGGAAACTGGTAACATTGCCATATCAAACGCATCGTCGGCACTAATTTTCTCTTTCCCATCTACTGCACTCTTAATCTTCTTCCCAATTGCAATGTATCCTGAGTCTTGTGCCTTTTCCTTTCCTTTTGCCAATATGTCACTTCCGGTAATTATCCCATCAGATACGGCTCCTCCAGCAATTCCCCCTGTTCACAAAAGACAGTGATCACGAAATCATTTAAGACTGAGAATTGATAACTGGAACTAACCTACCACAGCTCCAGGTGGACCACCTGCTACGAACCCACCGATACCACCAATGACAACGCCAGTGCTTCGGGAAGCTGCCTTCATGGCAGCCTCTCCCTTTTCCTTGTCACCAAGGCCATAATACACCGCTCCCTCAACGTGCCCTGCCACGGGTATGGTGGCAATTACCTTTTCCATATCCTTGGCGAACTTCTCTTGGAGATCTTTCGCCTTTCCCGGATCCCCTCCAATAGCATATCCAGCTGAAGCTATTTGGCTAATTACTGGAAATGTGTTATTGTAGGCAAAGTTCTCTTGAGTCCTTAAGGCAGCAGCAGGGTCTCCAGATTCATATTCCACAGCTGACTTGACCTGTGACACGACGGGAATACTGTCCGTGTTCCCCATTCCAAATGGAGGTATCCCTTGTGTAAAATAAAATTAATAAGGTTGAGTATAGCGACAACTGGTGAGTGGTGACTGACAAATCGTTGTAAATTATAAATATAACGGGAACTAACCTTCGCTTTATTCAAATTACTTCCAATCCAGCTTTGCTTTAGCATGCCACGGACGGGATCCTTGTTTTTGCCGGTAGACAGTTTGAGGTAGTCGCGGCTATCTGCGACCCAGGTACCGTCGCAAGAATGACAAATTCAGCGCGTATATTTTGCAAACGAATCGCAAGCGTTTTATTTTAATTCAAATCCATCAAACGCACAGAAAATATTTCCCATTGTAAACACTTTCTGCTGTTATGTGTTATGGCTAACTGGAAAAAACAGCAAACTGAGATTGGTTTTTGCATTTTGAAGATTTGAAATAAATTTGATGTACCTAAATTAGATAAGATTAAATTAGTCAGATTTAAAGTAAAGATTGAGCTTTTTGGAGCTGCAATAGACACCAAAATTAATTGTAAATGGTTTTCCAGAAACTATAACTGATACGTTTCCACTTTTCCGCATTGTAACTGTGGTCTAATTGAATTACTTGAAATCAGATTAGACTAATGAATTTTTGCACTAAATTCCCTACCACGGGGCCATAATTTTAATAAATATGTAATAACTACCAATTTTAAAATTTATTTTTCCTTAGAAATTAATATCATGGCTGTCGATGTCGATGTAAACTACAACTGCCTCAGACTGCCAGCCTCTTTTTCTTTTGAGTGAGTTGTATGTAAACAATCTTACCGCCCATTTTACCACTTTTTGGTTCACAGAAAGACATTTCTGTCATATTTTAAATTCAATAGTGAACGTGCATTGTTCGAAACAATATTCGTGAATTGTTCTTATTCAAAAATATTGCCCAAGAGGAAGGTGTAAATATTCTAAGGGAAATCCTTTTCAATAAAAGTTTTTCCTTGACCCCTATTGAACAATCGATAACCAAATCCGCATTTCGATTGCTTCGCTAGATTCCCATCATAAAATGTACCTAATCCAGAATTTTCTTAATTTCAATGGGAAGTTCTAAGGCAAAGCTTGAAGAAGTTTGTCCTACAGAATTACAGTTATACTATGGACAGCTTATGGAAACGCATTAAATGGAATTTAAAGATATGATGGCAATAGCATAAATGTAAATTCCCAACAAATTTTTTTTTTGACAATGTCGTCTACAATTACTTGCAGCTAGAGATATCGTGTTTTATATAAATGTTTGTTTTGGGACATCCCAATCCCAACAGCCCTACTATTTAATCACGTAGAACCTTGTTTACATCAAACCTTCTGGAATTCCATAGGAAGAATAACAAAAACTGTACTGGGAAGGCCAACAAAAAATGAATGAAAAGTATAAGTTTGTTTACAAAGATTAACATTGCTGTGTCAAGGTATGCTTATGTACTTTTTTTTATAGAACGTCCTACTGGCGAAAAAATAACTAAGGTCCAATATCTGACAACAAAAAATTATAGATTTTAATCTGCGACTGCAAAATAAAAATAGCAGCATTTGTCTTTAGAATAGTTTTGGAATTTATGATTTTTGTTGGCTATATTCAGTCCTCCAGTTTCACAATCGTTGAGCAAAAGGAATCGAACGATTTCCGTTATTAGGTTGACTTCAATTGACGCTCTGTGAATTTTTATTTCCGTGATCCAGCACAATTAGTTTGGATGGAGATTAGTTGGAAGAAAAACTGTGGGAATTGCCATTATTATCTAAAACCTCGATTTGATAACCCTTAAAGACTATCCTTTGGAAAATCAAACGGCGATGGATTCTTGATTTCAGGATGCGTAATGTCACGCTGGAAAGTTTATAATACGTAAAGTTTATGGTAATCCCAATGACCTTATCCCCAGTTGTAAACAGACGAACCTGTTTCAAAGACAAATTCAGACACTGGAAAAAACAGGGTTAAACAGTTTGCTTTTATTGTGTGTAGTTTTATTCCATCCTTGACCATTAAATTACTGACTTTTTTTTAATTATCAGCACATTCACCCAGATCAAAACCAGCGTTACAAATGGATTACAAATCATTAAAATGCTATGCATCATTGGATTTAGTTTTAAAAAAGTAACAACCATCATAGGGACTTTGAACTGGTCTAACTGCCGTAAATTCCACTGAACACAAACTAGATATTTGTTAGACTAAGCTTAGACAGGGTATACGCGTTTATTGTGTGTAACAAACAAATGACCTGAATATAAAAATACTTTGAATTGAATTTTAATAAATATTTGAATGTTAAATCCATTAGCATTTCTACATAAAATAAAAAGAGGCACCTGTCGACTTGGGATTAGTTAATGCGTTATATCTTTGTAATAATCATAAGGATGGTTGCGTCTAAGCAAACCAGAAACAACTTCAACATCGTAGGCTTCGTCTTCTTGAAGGTTGCCGCCTAAACTCTTGGGCAAAATGTCAGGAGAAATTTCATCTACTAAGGATTCAAAATTGCTGTGGAAATGGAGACGGTTCTTTAACTTTTTGGGTAGCATAGTTTCAGCAACTTTGTAAACAGGCCAGAAAAGTGCTGGAGCATTAATGATGTGCATTGCAGCTATACGAACCGGAAACCCCTGTGAAAAGCAAGAACAATGAGCATGCGCAGGGTTCAAAACTAGTGTAATTTGCTCTTAGATATATTTACCATAATCACTCCTAGACCATATTTGATTTCATTATAGCTGAACTGTCTTGCATGACAAAACCCGAGTCCAGAAATATCCAGAATGCAAACAACTCCATTCACTTGGAAATGAGGGTCTTGAAGAAGTTCTTCCAGTACGAATGTGGAGCAGCGTTCAATGTCCTTCAATGTAGCTATTTTGGTATCCCACTTTTTGATAACTGCATGGACGATGACGCGTTCGTTATGTGTACAGTGTTTGAGTATTCGAACAATATTCAAGTTGAATGCGTGAGCTATTTCAAGAGGTTTGAGATCTTCATACATTCCGAGGTTCATGTAGATATTCTCATAGTATCTGTGAATTGCCCCAACTGCGGCATCCGTCTGATATTTCTTGGCTCGAACGAATTTGGCAATGAAGGGAAAGTCAGTCCGCGGGGCTAATGGAAAATGCTGATCTAAAAATTGAAATTTTAGTGTAAATATTTTGAAAATGAATTCAATATGTGCAAATAGTTTACGCAGGATTTGTTCTTTGACGATTTCTACAAGCTCTTCGATTCGAGGTTCATTTCTGTCCTGCATTTCCGCTTCCATTGTTATTGCTGTTATTTGCCTCAATTGTGTTTTTCAGGTTTGTGCGAAAACTATAATCCTCGAATGAAGGTGAACGCAATGCTTTATAAACTCGTCAAGTGAGTTCTCTTGCGGATTCTGCTGGAAAAAAGTTTTACGGAGAAACAAAGTAAACATAAGGAAGCCCAAGGAATGCAAAACACAACGGGAAAACCATGAAGTATGCTGACCCCTGGCTCAGATGTTAACAGTTTAACCAGCCGTTCCGCCAAATTCAGTAGAATTGCTTTTGTTTATTGGATGACCAGTGCTCAGTATTCTACGAACCTGTAATTCCTTTGTCAAACTTTATGCTGTAACAAAAGCTGTCAAAATTCTTTAATTAGAAGAATCCTTATGAATATGGTAAATTGTAATAATGGTGAAATGTATTGCTATAATTCAATATAAAGTTATAGGAGCAGGGCCAATAAATACTCCAATACTCCAATAAAAGGAGTAGGGCCAAGCTTCACGCGTATCCATTGAACCGTTATATAAACCAATGGTTTGCAATAAAATATTTCAGTTACGTAAAATAGCTTCATTTATTGCCAAATTTCCTTCTACTTAAGGCAAGTATTATTAAAGCTAATCAAAATAAATATATCTCAAAAATCGGATTCTCAGTGCGTATCTCTTTTTTGATAATTTTACGAATTGTTTGAATTTAATTAATTGATTTAGTAGGTTTAAAGTTTGAATTCTTGAATAACAAGTCCTGGAATTCCATCCTTCACAGGTAAATAGAAATGCAGATTATTTGTCTACATGTGACATCCTTTACGAACTGAGACGATTGAACAGCGGGGAACCATGTGGTAGATTGACTGCTTGAGGCTTAGCAATGTCTCTGACGAATAAGGATTCTTGATTCTGAGTTGATTCAGGTTGGATGAAATATCATAGATTTTTTGGTCGTAGACTGTCCAAGGAAAGTAGCCTGTGATGATAAATGAAGCAATTTTATTACATTGTTCTTCCACCTGAGTCTTCCTTTGTGTCCTGCATTTCCGCTTCCATTGTTATTGATGTTATTGACCTCTATTGGTTTTTTTAGGTTTGTGGGAAATCCTCGAATTACAGTGATCGCAATGCTTATAAGGCCATTGATGCCACACGGGAAACCCGCAAAAATAAACTGGTATAGTGAGTTCTCATTTGTGTCTTCCGCTGGAAAAAGATTCCCAAAGGTGTAGCTCATGGGAGATAGATTGCTTTTTCAAAAATTAGTTATGAAAAGGCAAAGGTGTTTTAGGTTTTTTTAGTCCATTTAAGAACGGCAGCTGCCATATTCTCCAGCATTGTCTGTATTCTAAGAATTAATAAGGTACAACAAACTGAAAGAGTGTAGCTAAGGGTGGATCATTATTTATTAAACATTTGATTTTGATGATCCAATTTTTTTACCCTGGATTTTCCCACTTTTTTTTTATTCAACCAAAAAATTATTGCGGACTAAACCTAGTGCGTCATAGCTTGTAGTAGTCATAAGGCTGCTTTCGTTTTAGCAGGTCAGAAACCAGTTCAAAATTGTAAGCTTCTTCTTCTTCAAGGTTGCCGCCTAAGCTTTTTGGTAAAACGTCAGGAGAAATAGCATCTGCCAGTGATTGTAAATTGTTATGGAAATGGAAACGACTGCGAGCCTTCTTGGGGAGCATAGTCAAAGCGATTTTGTGGATTGGCCAGAATAGTCTTGGAGTATTGATGATATGCAGTGCAGCTATCCGAACTGGAAATCCCTGCAAAGACAAAAGAAAATGAGCCATATATTAGCCTATGATCGCGCACACCTCACTCATAGAATTATTCAAATTACAATATTTGAATTACTTCCTGATGCCTTACCATAAGTGCTGTGATGCCCATCTTGATTTCATGGTAGCTCATCTGCCTGGCATGGCAAAAGCCTAGTCCTGACAGATCTGCAATTAAAACAACTCCGTTCAATTGAAAATGAGGGTCCTTCAGAAGTTCTTCCAGTATGAATGCGCAACAGAATTCAAGATCTTGTAATGTGGCTACTTTTGTGTCCCATCTAGCCACAGTTCCATAAATAATTATGCGTCCATCGTGTGTGGAGTGTTTCAGTAGCCGAACAAAGTCCAAATTATATGCATTGACAAGCACGTGGGCGTTCATCCTTTCGATGATCTGAAGATTCATAAAGACGTTCTCGTAGTATTTGGATATTGCTGCAACAGCATCTTCTGTCTTGTATTTCTTCCCTCGAACAAACTTGGAAACGAATGGGAAGTCTGTTCTTGGGACTAATGGGAAACGTTGTTCTGAAAATCACACAGGTTAACTTCGTTGAAAATAGGTTTTCTTTATCAAAAACTTACGGAGGATTTGTCCCTTTACAGTTTCTACAAGTTGCTTGAGTTGGGCTTCATTCGCAGCTGTAATGTTGTCGTCCATGGTGTGGTGACTACTGGACTATAACGTTTGCACTTATTTGCAGAGCTGGAGTGAGTGCAAAATAGCCTTCAAATGGAACACTCAGGGTCGACTGTTGATGCATTGGGAATCCAATAAATAAACTGGTTTTGTGAATTTTTTTACCACTTCCGCTGGAAAAACGTAGGTTTCAACATGAAAGAAAACCGCGCACTGAGAAAGTAAAATGAATCAGGATTAAAAGCATTGGAACCAGAATATGTTTGACCCTGGATGAATATGCAGCTTTATTTGGTTTAGCTGAAGATAGTAATATAGAAATGGTAGTGACAATAATGTTATTGTCTGTGTTCTAAATTTTTGAAAACTTTTTAAAAACACGAGGTGCTGATTTGTATGGCGTACCTGGAGCTTTCCTGGTCTACTGGGAATCCCTCACACTTTTATTTTAGCATCTGGAAATTAGAGCATAGTAGCTCGTGACCGTGTAAAAAACTAAATACAAAAAATTTTATTGACGTTCGGAATAATTCAATGTTAAAGATGTATTTGCAAAAGCTTTCATCGCTGTAATTAAATCAATTTATATCAGTATCGCCATAATTTGAAGCTGGCAAAAATTATTCATCCACAAAAACTGGTTTTAATTCGTTCACTATAATCAATTATTCTTACGTATTAGATTACTAAGAACAAATAAGATCCAATTTCACATTTTAGCTTTTGAGATCTGCAATTGACATCTTTCAAATCATGAGTAGAATCTCAAATGAAGCGATGATGAATCACGAGTCAAGAATAGCATGACTTTTACGAATTTGAATTCCGCTAGAAACTACAGTAAGCCAATTGTTATGCGGCGGGAGTGAGTTAGAAAAGGCGACTGCACCAAACGACACAATTCTAATTTATATTAATGCGCAAAGTGTTCGCGTGACCTGAAAGCGTCAGCATAGCCAAACACAATGGAAAGTCTGTATCTCCCCTTTGAATGTATTTCAACTCCCCTATGATCCTAGGCTACACAACTTGTGCTTCCTGCTGATCTCCAATGAATCCCGAAGCAAAACACCACAGGAAATGCAGGACAAGGAACCACAGTTGAGCAGTGGATGAAAACCTTATTACAAAAAATGCACCAAGAGGTCTATGACTCCAAGTTTTCAGAGATCCAATCTTGCATTATATCCACCCTCGAAGTTTTCGATTACGCACAAAGACTGACTCACCACTCACCCTCTGAGAACCAGTTGAAGATCTCTTCACACAACAAAGTGTCAAAGTGTTCTGATTGGAAAAATCTAATAATCCTTGATCTAATAATCCCTAAAGCCAAAAATCATGGCAAAACACGAGTTCCATGTCTACGCGTCTACAAAGACGACAGCGCAGCTATTCCTTGATTTAGCTGCTGCAGTTTCCCATTGTTTTTCACTCTATGTCTTACATCAAATGGGGGCTGCAGAAAAAGACAAGACGACGTGGAACATTTTATTTTACCTGGTCATCGTCACTATTGGAATTCAGGTAAAAGCTTTTAGAATCTTTTAAAATGGTTTTCTGAAACTAAACTTAAATAAAAATTACAGATCGTATTGGCCATTGGACTTTTCGTTTTGCGCTTGATGGTTCTAAATAATGGGCATGGAACAATCCCACGAGCAGCGAAATACTTGAACAATATTTTCTTCTGGGCGTGTCTCTTGGTGGCTCTACTTGAAGTTGGAATTGCGGGGATTGAGAAATTGGGGTTGGAAGGAAAACATTCAGGAGTTGCAGAGTGCCCTGCTGCTAATCAAGCACCGTTGGAATAAGCTCGTGAAGCATATGCGCATGCGAAATTAATTATTTTACAAATCAACTCAGGGGTAGCGTTTGATTTCCAACTAGCTTTTAGGCTTAGCATTATTTATATTTAATTAATTTACCCTTTTCTAAATCACAATTTTTCGCGTTTAGGTCTCAGGATTTAGGAGATTCCTTCAGTTTTATTATTTCGTTAGTATAGCGTTTTTTCTCAGACTCAATAAAATTCTATTTCTTCTCCGAAGGCTGTTCATGACTTGCAAATTTTGAAAACTTCGGATTCCATTTTGTGACATCTTGGGATTGAAGTTGAGAGTTTAATTGATTTCTTGTATCAACGGCCTCGGCATCCGCATTTGCAAGGTCCGCAGCAACTAGCTGTAAGGGAAATGGAATTTAATTTGGATCTTCTTTTTAGAAAAACTGAGCAATACCTGGAGCAGGTGGACTTGGGTACGTTGGAGGGGCGCATGGCGGAGGACAGCAAGGGTCCATGAGGATTGGTGGCTGACGGCAGTATGTGGGACACTTGAATGTGATTTTGATCGGCTTGGGTGGACAAAAAGGATAGGCCACGAGCTGGCGCTGGAAGAAAATACAAAAGTGAGGAATTATAATTTATGGATAATTTGTGAAATTTTTAGACTTACACAACACTTCCCGGTGACTGAAGGGATTTGACACGGAGGTCGAGTTCCGCACAGACAGGACGAGAGAGTCTTTTCAGGAACTCCAGATTGACCTTGGGTTGAATAGGGAGTGTTGAAAGGTCGCTGGTCCCAGTTTGGAATACATGGCTTGTCAGCTAGGGTCACATCCACCTCCACATGACATGACTGAATGACTTTTATAAGGAAATCGGGAGAGATCCGAAAGGAGAGATAGAAAAATTAATGAAATTAAATGTCGGGTAGAAATGAAATGAATATCTCTGAAGAGTTTGTGCTGGTGTTGCTTATCTGTTGCCAAGGAGCTTATGGTTCAAAACTGGGTCAACGTTGAAGGTTTCGGTCGGCAACTGAATTTTTTAGCTCTTAAAAAAATTATTTTTTAAGGTTATTAAATACCTTTGTCACCGATTCCTACTCAGTCAATCCACACTTTAAACTCCGCTAAAGCCGATTCCGTTGGAATTTTCCACAATTTTCATCGGCGACATACCCATTTCACATCCGGAGTCATTCATCCCAAAATGGTGAAAAGAAAAGCGAAGGTCAACATCTCTCGCAACCGTCAAACAAACAACACTGTCAGAAATCCGACCGTCACCATGAATTCAGAAAATGAATGCATTTGTCAAGGGAGCATCCCAGACCACCTAGATGACCTCGTGACTTGGATTTGCTGCAACAACGATGACTGCCCTACCAAATGGTTTCACTTGGTTAGCACCGGTCTTGTTAACATTCCTCAAGGTAACTGGTTCTGCCCGTCTTGTATCATCCATGAAGACCAAACATCCTTTGCACCAGTCTCCGATAATTCCGAAATCCCAACCACTCCTCAAAGGCCACAATCTCAAGTCCACCCCTCTACACAAGACCCAGGACCACAATCTTCTCTGACTCAATCAAGTCCAGTGATAAATCCTGCTTCATCGTCGCCGGAAGTCCCACCTCCAGTCCCAACTACCGCTCTCGTAATCCCTACTCTAGCAAATGAAGAAGAAGTTGCAACACTTTGGATTCTTCACCACTTGGAAAAGAAGTCTGATGCTCCACCCACCCCAAAGTCCGATGTTCGGGAAATCTACTTGGAATTTTGTATGAAGCGGAGTCGCCCGGGCGTGAAGGATCCACAGTTTGGAAAATTGATGAAATTGCTGTTTCCAGAAATGATAATCAAGCGTATTGGCCAACGAGGTAACTCCAATATACTGCTACAGTGGAATTTCTTGGAAAACAAATGATAATGTCGCTTGTGAGGACTTTGGAAAATGTCTTTTCAAACTCAAGAGATCGAACCACACATTAAGAAGATGTCCCAAGGGAGCTAGAAGAGAAGTCGCGTCCTTGTTAATTTCTCGCCTTCAAGAGGTAATCCACACCAACTCCGAGGACTCGTGGGTTCAGTTACTCACCATGCCATTTTCGACACTCACCGCACCGAGGAAGATCGACCGTGTCACTAACCTCACCAGCTGGGTCAAGAAACACACAAAGGATCCTATCCCAATCTCTTCTCTACTCAACTGGTCTCAAAACACTGATTTTGTTTTTAATAACCAAGACTCTGATGCTTCTTTAGCGAAAAAAGTCGAGGCCAAGTTGTCTGATGGGGATGTTAGAGGAGCAGTTCGCCTTCTTACCTCCAATGATACAATCGCTCCTCATAACGATGAAACCATCAAGTCGCTGCTCGGCAAGCATCCACAGCATCCAACACCTACTGACTTCCCCGATGCTCCAGAAGTAGAACACCAGCCGATTGATGAAACCGACGCAAGCAAAGCAATTTACTCATTTTACCCTGGATCAGCCGGGGGGATCGATGGACTCAAACCACAAGTACTCAAGGATTTAATTTGCAAGTCAAACGGAGACATAGCCGCTGACCTATTGAAAACAATCTCCCAGTTCCTAAACCTCCTTGTTACAACAAGACTTCCAGTTCGCATTCGTCCAGTCTTCTTCGGAGGTACTTTGACTGCGCTCAATAAAGAGGACGGGGGGATCCGTCCCATTGCTATCGGCAATGTAT
>VNWY01000783.1:0-29239 GCA_009869845.1 Pseudachorutes palmiensis | reverse complement strand
CAGCCACAAGCAAAATGGCAATGTATACTTTGTTCATTGTGATTTAGTCAAGCAATTCCAAGTAGTTATGGCTTGCTTTCAAAGTAGAGTGGGACTACAGGTGCCACTTTCTGATCATTTTATAGAAGGAGCTCCACGTGTGCTGCTCCTATTCAGTTAGTCAATCTTTCCCACGCGTTGTTGTACAAATGGTGATTAGACACAGTAACTTAATTCCCTCCACAAAGGTCAAACAAGTCAACTTTCAATCTCCATCTCATCGCATGCAGATTTCAGCATCAGAACTAAACTAATCTGGAAAAAGAAGTAAATGCATCTGGATAAGGAGAATCCTTCCAAAGATGATGAACGTCATCAGAATAAATTTCAGGAGTCTCAAAGTCAGACACGCGCCTGGAGATTAGGAGTCTCTTTTCTCTAATTTCGATTACTATTATTTCTATTCATTTCAATGAATTCAAGCATTACGAATAAACCACTTTGGAACTTTGGATTTCACACAAAATAAATTAATGAGAATTTTGCTTTCTTATCTTCTGGTTCCAAGTATACAATGAACGTTAACTTTTCTATCTAAACTATCATAAAGTTAAACTTAAACATCGACTGACGACATATTTTCGTCTGTTTGAACGATTAGTTTCTAAGTAAACAACTCCCCGCTTAAAAAATCCCTATTTGTCGTTTGCGCAAGTCAATTGAGAGGTCTTATATTGTTTACTGATCGTGATTGGTCTAAACTTAGAGTATATTAATGACTTGTTCTTGTACATTTTGAATCATCAGTTGGAACTAGTAGTTGTGGTATCACTTGATTGTGGTTGTTGTTATGGCATGAGGCTTTCCAATCATATTCAGGATTCTGTTTCCTTCTTCTTTGAATTTTCCGTTGAAGTGGTAGTAAATGAATGGGTTTATAGCAACTGTTAAACCCGCAAAGGCGTTAGTGACTGTGTACCACCAGGGGAGTTGACACTTGTCACCGTGTCGGGTCTTCAATCTGCCCACTTGATAGGCCACTTGGACTGGTAAACATAGAACTGTGTACCAAAGGACAGTGTACATTAACATTTTATTCATACGTTGTCTCCGCTGCTCCTTCAATACGAGCTGCTCCGAACGCTGAATTCCCAACATCCCATTCTTCTTGGACTTCATTGTCTTCATGATTTGAAAGTAGAAGACTCCAGTTACAGTCACAGGTAGAAAGAAACCAAGAATGGGGAAAACAATTCCAATAATATCCTCAAGGTATTCAACCTTCAGTTGATACAGTCCCAATCGGCATCCAATGAGACGTTCCGAAGTGAAGAATTCCGGCAGTGGGGTTCCAGCACTAACTGTACCAATAGCATATAGTGCAGATGCTGATTCCCCAGCTGAGAACAATAAAGAGCCATGGCGACCGAGGACCGCCATGAGGGCGGGAAAGTATGAGGTAACGTTCCACCGCAATAGCAGTCATTGTGTAAGCGGAAACAATGAAAGTGGAGACACTGAAATTGAACAGGAAGTAACAGGCTATGAGGCCTTGCTTTTCAGTAGAATAGGCTGACGAACAGGTCCACCATAGCATAGTAGAATATAAAATGCCCCAAGAAAGGTCACTCACTGCCTGTGACGCAACCAGGTAGAATGTCGTGCTCCGCATCTTACGCTTCCAAATCACATAGAGGATGAAAGAGTTCCCTATCACGGCAGCGATTCCAATTAAAAATCGCAATCCCAAGGCCAACCACTCCTCTACTTTATACGTTTTCATTTTGAATAAAATATACAACAGAATTCAATTGAAGAAACAAAACTTCACGATTAGTTTATTCTTGTCCTTTCAGTTCCACCACTTTCCTCTTCTCAGTTCGATTTTCCTTCCAAATCTCAAGACCACAAACGATGTGATAATTCAGAATTTTCACTTGAAATACATTGTGCAATATTCACACATTTCCTCATTGTGGCAACAAACTCTTCCTTATTCTCTTCAAATTAGGGAAAATTGCTTTCAGTATCAAAATTCCCAAAAGATTTCCACATGATTAGGAAATAGTTGAATAACTTTATTTCAAGTTTAATCGTTTATATACTTATGATGGTAGTGACTACTACGATGTGTCCAATTTCAAAAATATTTTTATTAGCATTAAATAAGTCTCTAAATTCAGAGTTTGCAGTTTATGCGTCCAATATTAATAAATGCTGGAATGCTTAGAGTTTCCGTTTCCAACTTCAACGCTAACTTCTAAAGCTCAATTAATACAGATTCTATCCATTTATGTACAGAGTTGTGTACATTTGTATTTATCCATTATGACCATTTAGTCCATAAGGAATAGTGTTACGGCTTTGTTGATTACAATTTCGACCATACTGATGATGCACTCTCTCTGTCTATTCTGTACATGGATCCAATTTTAAAAGACATTGGTCGTATAGCTCGTAATTCTGCTTTCTGTAATTGAGTTCTTACGAGTGTTAGTCGATCCTTGGATCCACACTTCATTTCCAAGCATATTTCAGACAACTGTGTCTCTACTGTTGCCGTAATTTTAAATACAATTACAAGAACGGAGCTCAGATTAATTCCAACGACTACCAACACTATGCCGCTAAGACGAACAAAACCATAAATGCACAGCACAAGCAGTGCACCCAGAGTGATTTTGATTGCAGGTAGAAACATTTGGTAAATGTAATTCCGAATGTCAATTATTCACAGTTCCGCAAACTCCAACTTGCCCTTCAACCATGAGTTGAATATTAACTACCAAACACGGTAGAATATTCCACTAGAGTTGCAGAAATCGATGGATTTTAACTACTTTTGGATATCCTTAGAGCACATTGTTTGATTGAAATTCAATAGCATGCGAGTTGATTTTAATTAAACCAACATTTGTCTATCTCCTGTTTACTCTGCCATTAGATGAAGATATTCATCAGGGATAATCAAATAATCAAACTGTTTTTAAAGGATATTGGTTTCATGAAGGCCAAATTAACCAATCAAATGTTTTTTTAGTTCTGGAATTATGTCTTTTACTATTTGTTTTATAACTCATTATTTTCTGACATTAAAAACGGATATAAAATCAACCACTCTAAGCGTCTATTCTGAGGTTCACTACTAAGATCCAAAGTGTGTTTGAATTGAGTCAAATATGGAAGCGAGTGGAGAGAATGAGCTGCTTTGGCAGAATCCAATTGTTGTACTCTACCGGAAGTATTTCAAAGCTATGAAATACCAAGGTCTACTTCCCTTTGTGTTTGAAGGAGACTCCCTTCTGCTATTCAAATCCAAGTGGTGGACACTATTCAACTATTTCAACTTACTCCACATGACTTTCTACCTCGTCAAGCCTTGTATCTTGTTCTACTACAACCAAAAGACAAACTACGAATACGATACAGTCAATGGAAGTGGGTACATCTTCCAGATCATTTGGATCTTGGGCTACTTTACAATCTACCCAATCTTCATCACTTTCTTCAGATCAACGGAATCCATTAGAGCAACCATCAACATGTGGCTACGACTTGAGAAACAAGTGGAGGGTAATGAGCACATCAACATTTAACATTTAAAATATGCAACTGTTCTCTGTTTCAGAGTTTTTTCCAGAAACAGAAGCCCAGTTGAAGAAACGTGTTGGATTCCTAAAGACACAGCAGAACCTGTACACTGCTGCTTGGGTCATTAGCTTTGTGACGATGATCCCAATTGCCTACATTGTCCCTCGTTTCCCTCCATTTCTCAACTCAGTCTACATCTCTCATCCAAATATGAACGTCGAGTATTCCACAAACGAAAGGATCCTGCAGCTAGTCTTTACCACGTTTGAAATGCCTACGACTGCCTTGGCTTGGGGTTTGCTCGGTGGTTTTGACATCCTTGTGAGCATGATAGCCCGAAGCCTCATCAGAGTAATTGAATCTCTAGAGGGAGAATTCAAGAAACAAACAAAAGCACCAAAGATTTCAGACAAAATGACTGCAACCTACCGCGCATGTCGCCTGGTAATCACCAACTTCAATTTGGTCTTTTCCCGGCTCCTTTTCTTCCAAGAGTTCACTAACCTTCTCCTCTCAGTTTTCATTCTGTATGGTGCCCTTACAGGGGAGGACCCTTATCTGAGTCTATTCTGTCTCTGCAATACCTTCCCATTGACCCTTCGTATGTACGTTCTGTACCTTCCAATGTCCACTCTGTACATGAAGTCACAGGCACTGGTCAAACTGATGAAGGCAAACAGTCGAGAGAAGAGGTTAGTTGGGACTATGGTGAAGGACGAGCAGTCTATTGCAGTTTCATTTAAATACATTATGGTCAAAGCTTGGTTCTTCCATAAGATCTCTCCAACATCAATTCTAGACTACACACTCGCTCTCGTTTCTTATTTTGTCACTCTACAACAAATCAAACACAAAAACCATGGAAAGGTCTCCGATATGGCAAAATTTGTATTGGATTCATAATTGGACCTTTTTATTTATGACTTTAGTAAACTCTTCTTTATAGCCCAGATTTTATTGAGAAATGGAGATGTAAGGTATGCCTCGTCCAGTGTTGGATCGACAATGATCTGAGACAGAAGGCTGATGTCGTTGGTTGGACTCTGCAAAGTGTGGATCACCCGTCCATTTTCATCTACTTCCAGAATCACCGCTCTTTCTCCACTAAGTTTCCGTCCGCTAAGCACGTAGTTTAACTAACATAAATCTAGTTAGTTGATTAATTCATGAAAAACTTTATAAAACTTACAATATCCAAATCCCCAATGTGTTGGAAATGAGTGGGGATTAGCAAATGGAGGATGTTTACAACCGTTCGGATTACATGGAAGGTTCTTGCTAGAAAACGTCTAGTTTTTGGAGTCTCACCGGGACTTGGCTAGAAATATGCATTAGGTAACTAAGGCATTTATACTGTCAAATGTTAACAATTTACATCCTGTCGCTGGTTCATTATGGACAAATAGAAGCCACCGTTTCCACTTGGTCGAATGTTATCAGCCATTCCAGGAAGGCCATCTAAGAACACGTCCCATTGTCCCTTCTTGGCTCCATTCAAATAATACCTACAGAAATGATACGATTTTACAACTAAATTCCTTCATTTTCAATTAATGTCACCTCAGAAGTCGAGATCGCATTGTTATCGACAACTACAAAAAAGTTTTCATCAGTTGATAGTTGGATTCCATTGGCAAAGTGGAGGCCAGTCATAATCTCCCTACTTTCCTTTGTCTTTGGATTGTAATGCAAAACTCTAAATTGGATTAATCAGTAGTTTTTCATAAGTAAGAATTATGTGATAATGACAAACCTGCCAGTGGGTGTTGATCCTTGGAATTCAGAGGATGAATGTTCCACGTTGTGTTCAGTTGCATCTGTCCAGTAGACATCCCCATCTCTCCCTACTGTAACTGCATCAGGAAATCTAACTGGCTTACCATTCACCAACGATCCAATTCCAACCAACACTTCAGATACACCTGAAACAAAAAAAATGGCAAAATTAAACGTTTTTAATTAAAAACAACTTTCCTTACCTGTATCCAAATCCACTTGAACTAGTCCCCCGTAGACATCTGCTGTTATGAGCTTCCCATTTGGACTAATGGCTGACCCCACTGGCCAACTGCAAGTTCCATCTCCACATTGAAAAGATAGTTTCGTGGCTATTGAAGTTTCTCCTGTTTTTGGATGAATGCGATGAATTAGTCCTCGTCTGTCTCCAACGTAAAGAAATCCTTTCCAAACGACAGGAGCATCTGAACCTAGGAGGACTTCAGGACCAACCAGGACCCTTGCATTTTCCAGTACTCCCTTTTCCTTTCCCTGTTTCAACAGTAGCTCTATTTCTGATGGCACTGGTGACACTGTGTATGGACTGAAATCAACATATGGAGGGAGACCAGGGGCAAAGGCCAAGAGTAAAAGGAAACCCACAAGGGCACCAACCGTGTACACAAAGGGCTTCAATAGGAGACTCAGGAATCCCATGGCTACTGCTAACTACTCTGTCTGTCACAAATTATTTAATCGAATGCGGTTTATGTGCAAAGCTACTTGACTTTTTGTGACTTTGTGGACAAGAGATAAATCCAAGGTTAACCAAATACAAATTGATTCCTGTCTCTGTCCATGCATCTGTCTCTAAATCCTATCCTGATAAGGAAAGAATTCAAAGTGTTCGCTTATGACATAAAGTCAAATACCAACCATTATTTGTCGTATTTATTATTCAAAGCTACAATGATAAAATAATTGCAAGCACATGGCCATTTAGGGTCAAAGCCACATGAAAACTATCAAGTTGCGAGCTTCAAATTATTAAATTCGAGTAGCAAGTAGTTTGATTTTTACTGAATGATACTAATTTCACTGAAAATACAAGTTTCAAAATTAAAACTGGGCCCAATCCATATTGGCTTTTGGAATATTTCAAATAATTTATTTTTACGGCCTTTATACTTTTATTTTTTATCAAACGTTCCATCTTTTTATATGTCATAGGTCAATTTTGCATAAGAATGGATGTCATTGGATGTTTTCGTGTGTCATTTTGTTACGTTTCTGGTCCCACCAAATGCTGGTGTGAGTTGATCTGCGTCAAAATACTTTAGCAGAACTGGCTGCCATTGGTCCTTATCCTCGCCGTAGACCTACCAACACATTTGGAAATAGGAAATAGTTATTTAATTAAATTAGTTGAATTGTATTTCACCTGAATTGATTCCTTTGTAATTTCTGATATAAATGGTTTCAATAGGTCAAACAATGTATAGTGCAGTCTCGCACCTAAACAAAACTTGTTTAAAACTATAAGGTTATTTTAGTGTAAGGTTGATTATTAACTCAACTGTTAATGACCAGGAGCGTTTTCATGGTATTTGGATACTGTGTCTCGTATAAGATGACACTCTCACTGTAGAACCGAATACCTTAATACAAATATTACAGTAAATAAACAAAACATAAGACAAAAACATTAAAACTTACATGCTATGCAAGCTTGTTGTCTCAGTGTGAATCCCTCCATGTTAGTTAAACCTATCCAGTGCGCATGCCCAGATTGATAAGCCAATCTTGACAGTTTCTCATAACCGTAAGCAATGTACCTCCTGAAGTTCTGACCACTCAGAACACCCTTCCGAATATCCCATTTTGACCATGTCCATTCACATGCTGCAAAAAAGAACAAAATTATGCAGTTGGGTGTATCAAAAGACTTGACATGTTTTTACCCGGGCGTCCAACTTTGTCCTTTGCACCGCATGTAGATGTATATTTTATTCTCATTTCGATCATCCTTCGGTCATTCAAAATGTCGTCTATTCTGTTCTCCTTTCTCCACATTTTGTGCTAGAATTCAAATGGATTAAAAATGAAATCAACAAATGGCTGAGAATTTACTTTTTCAAGCATGCGCTTTGCCTCTTCCAAATCCAGATCCTTTGCCCGTAGCCAATGAATGAGGTAGATGTCCAAGTGTTCATAATCCTTAGTCAGAAGGTGGCTTTACCATTGGATGAAACTACAAGTCATGCTTTAATTCACAAATTTAGACAATTATTGTAAATTGAATGACTAAATTACCTTTTCGAGTGCTATGAGTTCATTTTTAGTATAAAGTTCCTGGTAACCTGAATGAACAAGAGGAGCAACTGAAGCTATTATTAAAATGAATAGGACAGACATCATTCAATCAAGACTTTTGATTGATTTGATTGCGCCAATCGAATAATCAACTGTGCGTAGTTTGCAACAACTGCTTGTCCTCGACTAAGAAACCGGTTCTATATTCTTCCTTGTAATTTAATTTTCCATCTACTGGGATAGGAACAAATTCTATATAATGCTGTCATTCTGGAACAGCCTTGATGGTTTTTATTCTCACTTAAAGTAGTAACATACCATTTTAATTACTTCTATTATACCACACATGCGCATGTTTACACAGTGTAGGCGCCAATGTATTTCTTTTTGAAGAGTAAATGTATTAATAATGTTACTACTCGCTCTCTTCGTCACTCTTGCCCCAGTCCTTGATCTTGGGAGAATTCATCATAAAGTCATCCTGAAGTGCAGCAAATCTTGGTTTGGAGTTTGATTCCTTCGACCTCGTCGTTCTCTTTGGCTTTTCACTCCTCAAGGCTGCTGGCTTGCTTGTGCTCAATTTGAATGTGAAACTCCCCGTGGTTTGAGGCTCTTCGTCATCGCTTTCTTCTTTGATGTCAAGGTCATCTTCCGACTCTGAACTAAAGTCCTTTCCCAACTTTTTACTCTTCTCCAGTGATGAGTTGAAAATCTCCTTGGATTGGTGCATCACTTTGTCCTTTTTGAATTCTGACTTTTGATTCCCACGGAGCTTATCTTTGAGTGCCTTTTGTTGTAAGTTCACAGCATTGAATAACTGCACAACTCCACTAAAAACATGAAAAGAAAACAGTCAAAAATTGAGTTAAGGGAGCAGTTTTGTACTCACTTGGTTGCTATTTTGACCAACTCCCTTTCCCTTTCTTTCTCCGACGGAAGTGCTGGGTCTGGTTTGACTCTGTTGATATTCTCCCATTCACGCAACTGGAAATCAAAACAGTAAGTTAGGAATAAAAGTAATTGATTAGCTGTGTGGTATAGTACCTTTCTCTTTTGTTCCAGTTCCAGCTTCCTTTGAGTCTTGACTGATATGAGACCCTCAGATTCGTCTTCCGTCTTGACTTTCTTGCTAGGAATTGCATCAATCTCGTCAAGTTCGTCATCTTCTGTTCTAACAACTGGAATGGTACTTCCTGGCTCAGTCTTGCTCCGGATCTAAAAAGTAGAAACATAAAATATTTGTAACACTTGATTGATACTTTAGTTGGAATTTATACCTCAAAATCCTTCTTTGCCCTTGAGAGGATGAGTGTCTTTTTGTTCTTTGGTTTGTTTGACCCCAGTATCCTGGCCATGGAGTCTGCCCATCCCGACTTGACTTCTCCAACAACATCTGATTTATGCTCTTCCTATAGTTCCAAATGTAATCATGATTAATTGAAGTTGACAACTTCATTTACGCTGTTGTTCTACTCTGGTCTAATAATTGACCATGACATGACCTTACCATAATATTCAAGGGTAGGCGACGGTTGGCCAAATCTAGAGAACAGGATACAATTACCTCAAATCCTTAGTAAAACTTTAGTTTTGTTCAATTAATTGTCCAAGACTCCAAAAACACGTGGCTATGTATGCTGGGGGTCAAGGGAGGGGTTCCTCCACACATGAAGATTCAGCTGCCCCTTCTGGGCATCAATCCTTTACTTCTTGCAATTGATTTTATGCTATGGAACCAATGATCAATTTAATTTATAATGTCAATTAGTCACACAAAATCTTTATGTTCAATTTAATTGCTTTCATTATGACCGTCGTCAATTTAATCAAAAAGTAATTTCACCCATGCAAGCAACGCCACGAAAATCATAAAATGAAGTGAAGATGCTAAAATCTGATTAGCACAAAACATTTCGGTATTTCTGATTAATTGTTAATTGTGGTTTAATTATCTAATAAAAGTTGATTGTGGAGTTTCTGGATATATAACATTGAGCTACATACCTTGGATTTAGTTATTCAATTAAGGGTTTGTTTAATCCTTGAATGTCACTGTAATACACTGCCTTATGACCTTTGGAATTGTAGAACGGAACTGGGGAATCTTCCTTTGGACATTAGACTCACTGTGACCTCTTCCTCCTGCCGAGGTCAAATGTAAAGGATGATCAGTTACCTGATCGAAATGTTTCAAGAACATTGGAAGCCCGATGCGCAGAGGAGGAGGAATCCATCAAAGAAGTGCGTCTCTTGTCAAATTATTTCTGGCTCAGGGGTCATGGGAGGTGGTGTCTATGTCATTTACCACGGGATGAAGGACAAGTCACAAGTTAAGAAGGTCACCATGCTTGTGATTGGTGCTGGTAAGCATTCTTTAGGCTGGTACCGCTTAGAGTCCATTTGAAAACTCTATTGCTTTAGGTGTCTTTGCCGTTGGCTTCGCAAGACTCTTCGACCTCCCACCATTTGCTCAGCCTCTGTACATCCCTCCTGAACCCACAGTTAACACCAGCACTGAACAATGACAAGTAAAACAGAACCATCAGACACATGAACTCAGAAAGGATTTTATTGACTAGGAATTTTGAGTTTGATTTTGATTGGTACGAGAGGTACGTGTGAAGTCTTGTTCTTTCCCCTTGAGATCATGATGCCGTCAGCAGTGGAGCTGTTTGGGATAAAATGATTCCTTTAGTTCTGAGTTTCCAGCATCATCGGGAGTAAAAAAAAGAAAGCTTACTTGTATTGAAATGCCCACTGTGCCCTTACTCGTGGCCAATGGACGTCGCCATAGATGGTGTTGCAGTTTCCCGTTCCCGACGAACCCAGTCATGGACGGAAATGCGGTCAAGCGTGATGCGTTGAGTGATGTCTGGTTCCAGAATGGCACGGACGAGTTGGGTCAGAGGGAGAGTGAGGACGTCCTTGACACGTGAACGGAACTCCCACTTCCGGGCAAGCTGGTCCTTGAGGAGTTTCTTGAGGTTGGCGTCATCAAAGGGCATCGTGGCATTGACCATGATGTAGAGGATGATTCCGAGAGACCAAACATCAGCCAACTTTGGATTGTACGGAGTTCCACTGACCACTTCGGGTGCTGCGTAGGCTGCAGATCCACAGTAGGTTTGGCTCAGCACACGTTTCCCTGCACCAATTCAATTCAACTTTAGATTCCTCGTCATTCAAGTTTGGATTTCTCATTACCATCATTATCGACACAGAAGCGAGCGAATCCAAAGTCAGCCAACTTGACATTCCAGTGACGAGAGAGGAGGATGTTTTCACACTTGAGGTCCCGATGAGCAACGTTCATGGAGTGCAAGTAATGGAGTCCACTCACCATCTGCCGAAACCAAATCTTCGCCTGGCGCTCTGGCACAAGTCCATTTTGTCGAATAAAGTCCAGCATGTCTCCGTTCTCAGCGTAGCGCATGAAGATGAAGACGCGGAGTCCACGCTGGAGAATGCTGTGTACTTGGATGATGTAAGGACTTTCAATGCGCGTCAGGATGTTGAGTTCACGTGGGAAGAACTTGTCCAGGAAATCCTTCGGGGCTCGTTCCTTGTCGAAGATTTTGCAAGCAAGGCGAACCCGGCGTCCATTCTCCGTGTACTCTGCCAAGTGGACAGTTGCGTAGGAGCCTTGTCCAATCTTGCGTGAGATGACATAGCCTTTCTTCTCGAGAGCGTTGACCTCCGAAGTGGTCGGACTCATGATGGCGGCGCTCCGGGTGCTGTTTGACATCCCCAATTTGGACACTCGTCGAATTTATAAAGACTAAAAAAATAAATGCGGAATTAATAAAAAGAAAATGAGGAATGAGAGAAAAACTGAGCGGACCTTCAATTGGCTGTTGGAAAGACCCCTCACAACGTCCACTGGCCTACCTCCCTTGGCAACTAAACTGGAACAAAATGGAAGAAAAAGTTAAAAATTTCATTACAAATCATTCATTACTTTCCATGGATAGAGTTAGAAGAACATCAGCATCACCTCTGATGCAATGTGAGCATCAGTAGTCAGACATTTTGAATCGAAATTTTTTTCGATTTTGGAAAACGTAAAAGTGTAAAATTGAGCGCAACTCACCTTCAGTGGAAGTCTTGATTGTTGTAAAATAACCCAATCTTTGATTTGCTTTGATTACGGTATAATTTCGATTAAAAATTTAGAAAAAAAAACGACCGGTCCTAAATGAGGAAATACTGGACACCCAGTCGTGTCGGAAGTCGAATTGAAACTGAGGGAAATGACTGGAAAATTGAAGTCTAACTGTTTACGTGACCAACAAAAATTCCGTTGCCGAGGAAACTAGCTGAAGCATTATTGCAGTGTTGAGATTTATTTCTTTTGAGGTGTTCCATATGAGATGAATGAGAATCAGAATCTTATGACCCCACTTGACCCAGCTTCGCATCAGTCTTTGGATTTGCAGAAATGGTTTGAATTGATACAATGCATTCGTTGATTTTCGTTTGGAGGTCACGCAGGTCATGTATGTACAGAAGACGTAGTACCTGGTGATCACAAAAGCAAGTGAAAATGAATTAAATTACTCTCACTCTCATAATCAAATGAATCGCTTACCCTTGAAGCCTGAGTGAATGCTGATTCATCAGATTGGAGTCCCATGTCAGCATCCATAAACGGCCATGGCTGTCCCTAAAGTAAGTCATGCAAAACATTAAACTGAGTTTGAAATTACGTAAATCCGGGGAAAGCGGATTGATTTTCACCTTAGATATGCTGTCATTAGGGTTCTCCAGAGCCTCTTTGGACATTCTGTTTTTGACCAGAGTTGCAATTGCTTCCAGTGTTATGAGATGGTTAGGATGATTTGTGACTCCCAGTTGATTCGCAAGCTCACTTAGCCCTTCCTTAAACTCTGGGCTTCCAACTACAAATTCGTCATAAGAAAATTAAATTAATTGCCATTTCTAGATGTTGATCCCAAATGTGTCCTTACAGTCTAATCTATCTAGTGGATTAGCTGTTATCACTTTCGGTGCTTCCTTTGAGCTCTGCTTGATCTTATCAGAGGATGCTTCCGAGTATTTCTCTACTGCAAAGACAAATAGCACTTACTCAAGCATAACGCACAAGGAGATAAACTACTAAAACTGTGTCTTATCTTACCATTTGCACTGTACACAGCACTAATTGCAACACCAAGGAGCCATTCGATGACTTCAACTCTTCTACTAGTGTCAATTTGAGCCGGTAATCCTCCTAGTTTGTCCAGATACTGCTTGAACGATGCTTCCCAATTTGGTGACTCAATTTCTCGGAGACCTTCACGTTCTTCCATTGCAAAATGCCGGATACAATGCTCCTCCAACCAGAGCACTAATGAGCGTACCTTCTTCTCATCTGCAAGAAAACAATCCACAAGGATGCAAATAAAGGTAAAAGATGAATGACATGACTGACCTTCCATATCAAACTGCATCACCGGAGGGTACTTCAAAGCCTCCAGTTTCCTCCTGGTGGCCATCTTAAATTATCAATTCACTTGATTCAAAGCTAATCAAAGGTTTCAACGAATTAATTACAGGAAGAAATGCAGTTGCAATTTGCAGAGTTTTGCAAAAACCAATTGACAATTGAAACCGGAAAGAATGGTGGTCACTTGGTAAGATACTTAGCACCCACCTCTTTCACGAGTTCGCATTTGGGCAAACCCAATTTAAAAGCAGCAAAACATCAATTCTAACAAGTCTAAATTACATAAATAATTACAGAGTAGATACTCTTTCAATTAGCTAGTAATTATCACAAACTTTAAATTCAATTTAACTGTGGTGGATGTGATTTTCATACACTCAAATACTGGTTTTATTGGTTTCTATTCAGTATTATTAATTCGATTTTAACTTGAATGAATCAGCTTAATTGAAATGAATGTCTTTCCTTTAATATAAATAATGTGATGAATATGGTAATGAAAATAAAAATATTTTTATTTTGCATATTTATGCAAAGCTTAAAAGTAGGTAATCATCAACTGCAGAAATCTGTAATTTCAAAGCAGCAACTCTTATTTGTATGCACAGTTCTTATTTACTGATGATTAAAGAGAATTCTTTCACTTTCGATATTTTGGAATTAATTTAATTATAATTTTTCATGAATATTTTACTACAAATACGTTTTATCATTTTGCCCAGCAATGGTAATAAAATGGGTGACAGGAAGTCTTATGAGTGGACAAGAGAATGACAGTTTTAAACTTCATTTTCTCGCTTTTTTGCCTGTTTTGTCTCTTTTTGCCCCAGTTTGGAAGTTCCCTTTGTCAGTGGAGGGAAAAAGGAAGAACAAAGCAACAAGAATTCCGGTTTGCAAAATTGAAGCAACAAGTCGCTCAGTTTCTTGCACTTGGGGAAGGTCAAGGGTCACTACTGCGGCAGTGGAGAGGTCACGATGTCAAGCTATGACGACGACTACTCATCATACAACACCTTCCTCCACGACACAGAAGACGACGATCTCTATCCACTAGAGAATCAACAAACTCACGTAAAATCAATCTATACAATTCATTCAACGGTCATTTGATTATCGCTTTGTTGGATTGCATTCTGCCATTTTGCAATCCAACGAAACCAAACATTCCCAGCGACATGCAATCCCCAGTATTCATTTCATAAAGCCAATGCCAAACGCGCGTCAGGTCAAAGCCTTCTTGTTAGGTCGGCTTCGTTTAAGTCAAAGAATCTCCGCCGCCGCCGCGGTTCCGCAAGACAGAGCTTTATTATTAGATATTGTGCTTTATACTTTACAATTGTGAATTACTCTACATTTCAGACTGTATAGACTGGTTGACTCGGGATTGTAAGTTGAAAGTTAAAAGAGTGATGACGTAAGGGAGTGTAGTTTCATTGGTATAGTTGTTAATTCCTTTGATTTCCATTTCATGACTTGGTTTGTAGTGTTTAATCTCTGGTTGTTTTGTAGGGTAGGCTTTGGGTGATAGAAGAGCCTGGATGAAGATGAATGTGGTGACTGTGTGTGAGGATGAGGAAGAGGATACAGTCTTTGATAGGAACGAGAGAGCCTTCCACTTAAATAAATACAAGTTCCACCAGTCTCCAGCCAGTTGCTCAAAGCTACAACTTCAACTTATCTTTTTGTGTCTCTCTCACACTTTTTCAACCCTCGCCAGCTCATCTCGAGAAGACGCGTCTTTAGGAATCCACACAGTTGTGTTGCGTGAAGGATTTTTTACTGTAAGAATTGGTGGACTAAAAGCCCAGTCAGTTGGACTGTGTGAATGTGTGTGGAAGAGAGCAAAAGAGTGTGTGCCTCTGGGCACTAAACTTTGAAAAAACAGCTATGGAGTCCAAGTACCTCAAGCAGGCTGCAGATCATCGTCCGTCTGGTTTTGGTGAGGGGTGGCTTAATTGTTGCTCGTCTACCTTCTCTCAGTTCTTTTGGGGATGAAGCTTCATTCAGCTGCTTCTTAACAACGACGCCAAGTTCCTTTGAAGCACAAGACAATGGAGAGAGGGGACGCCAAAAGGAAAGAAGCGACGCCTTCCTCACAAAGCCAAGAATCCCAGAAGGCAGAGCTTTCAGTTTACCTGGCGTTCTTCTTCCAGTCACCATCCTAGCGTCATTCCTTTGTTACGCAAGTGGCGTGTGAGTTCTTCGCCAAAAGTCAACTTGACCTCTCCGAAGTCTATTTTCCTGTCTGGGTAAAGTTTGTCAACATTTCTTCATATCTAAAGTATCTTCATTCCGTAGTTTTATTCCTGTCTCTACTGTTGTATAGATCGATTCATTTAATGTATTCATTTTCCGATTGGCAATGAGTGAGGATTTCCGGTGGATGGAGGGAGATCCCCGTTGATTAGCGAGAAGTAAGTGGAGCTGAATGAGGAATGAATTGAACGTTACTGGGAGGGTGCGAGAGTCTCCTTTGTTTCATGATGACTAAACTAACGAATGATTCAAGATCTCGATAGCATGGGCTGTACTTTAGTCAGATTCAACTAAGCCACTTTCCACCATCACTTCTCTCGTCGTCTCGTCTTAAGTATAGTTCTTAGATCATCAACCGCAGCAATCGTGGTGCAGGGATTTACAGTGTTGTTCAATCATCTCATTTCCTTGTGTTAATCCACGCAAGAAGACGCAACTGCCTCTTTTTAACAAGTGGTGCTCAAGGCCTTACATTCATGGATTCTATTTTGGGTGGATTTAAATGGATTTTTGAATAGCTTTGCGTGTGGTTGACCCTGACGAGGAAAAGGTCAGAAGGAGCATTGGCCCATCATCAGGGAAGCACCAGTGGTTGTGGTGGATTCATTTCCTCCACATCTTCCCTCATAATGGATCTATTTTGCAGTTTATTTTGTAATACCAGTCAATGCAGCAGCAAAATGCAGACATTTGGTTTATCCATCAATGAAGTTCACATGCCATGTCCCATTTGACACTTGCAGATTTGTACAGCAACACAACAGAATTCATTAGGATTACATACGCTAATCCACGCACAGGCTTAGCACCAGTTAATCTCTAAAGTTTTGCATAAGTATTGCTGTCATTTGGTCCCTCTGTTCTGTGCTTTCAGTCGGGTTCTTATCAATCAGGCTTTTGTTTTACGAGACTCGTTACAAAAGGCTTTTTTCTTCAATTTTTATAACTCTTGTTAAGCTCTTCCTTGCGAAATCGAAAATTTTTCTTTTGAATGGACTTGACTAATCTAGTTTTTGTGGACATAAAGAATTTCGCAAGAATTCTGCATGCTGTGTACTGTGCTTGTGGCCCTTTTCTGAACCTTTTACTCATGGAGGATCCCTTCCTCGTTTCCCCGCCAAAACGGATTTGTCCGTTTGGAATGTTTGTGAGGCCTTGAAGTCCCTCCAAATCTCCGAAGAAAGGAACGAGGAAGAGAGAAAGAGGGATCCCTTTTTCGGTCTTCTTTTTCTCACCGGGTCGGAGATTGAATAGTTGAGGATCCTGTGATTCTTTTGGAGCTGGCAGCCGTTCCTTTTGCACCTTTTCCTTCTCTCCTGTTTTGTTCAAATAACGGTCGGTTTTCTGTGATTGGTTGTTTTTTGGCATTTCATTTTGAAGGTGGACGAAGATCTCTCTTCCCACCTGGCTCCCTTCTTCTCCTTCCGAGAACTCGGAGAGAAGGAAGGACTGCAGACAAAAGAACTGGTCCAGAAGGGACTTCAAGGGACCCTTCTCGTCACAATTTCCGCTCCCTTCTTTTACTTTCGGAGGAGCCCTTGCGATCAACAGCCTCCATTCATCCCTCTCATCTCGAGCCAGACACAATCTCACAAGAAGATTCAAGCACAGAAACAAATTACAGACGCAGGCAGCAAGTCCATCAAGACTGAGCATTGGGAAGCAGAAGAAGGAAGGTTGAACCAGCTTCAGAAGAAGAAGTTTTTTGGCGGGAGTTGCCTGTTCGGTGGGAGTTGGTCTAGTGGACACAGTGAGTTAAATCTTGTGACTAGATCCACACTCATCAAACAAGCACAAACTCACATTCAACGAATTCATCACAAGAGTCAAGACCACAATTCAAGACACATGAATGACTGCTTTTTAATTCTTGTGATTTTTGGGTGTAAATCGATACAGATTTCTCTCGGTGGGTTTGCTTCTAGTGCATGGAACTTTACTAAAGCACATGACTAGATCCATACTCATCTAAAGAAGTCTTACGTCGCGTCCACGCTCAAAAACATGCCCATTTTCAGCCATGTCTTTTATTCTTTTATTCTCTCGACCGCCTTTTAGCCTCGCTTCTCCTCAGACTTGACAAAATGCTTATTTTATGGATGTGAAAATCGTCATTTGGGTAGTTGATTGAGGATGGAAACTGAATCATCAGATCTTTGGTCTTGTCCGTTGGGATTCTAAGCCGGTTGAGGTTCATCTTTTGATTTATTTTGCCTTGGGTCAAACCTTGGAATGAGCAGATTCAAGGCCATCCGTCTACCTGGTCTCACCTTCCAACAAGAAATTCTCCCTCCTCTTCATCCCTCAATTCTTGTAAGAAGCGTCCCTAGCCAAATGCAATGGGCGTTGAGCTACGCATCCCATAGAAATATTCCCTCTTCTTCTTGCATTCCTTCAAGAGAGGAAATTCGGGTAGGACAGGCACTTCCGCTGAGCACATTCTCCAATCCCAATTAGCATTTCTCTGAAACTGCAAAGCATCAATTAAATGAATCACAATGGAATTAGGAATGTCAATTTAACGTCAATTCCTTTTTTCTGTTTTCTATATTAGAAGTCAAAGCCGGAGACGAGTACTACTTCAATTAGGAGACAAGATGATAAGGGAAGCAGGAGCACTTATGAAGCAAAGACACGGAGCCATGTGTCACTCAAACCGCTCGATTCCCCTCTCTTCAGCAACGGAGATTCTCCAGCTTATGTGTAAATAAAAATAAAAATATGATTGAACATTGACATGACCATTGACATCATCATGTGCAATGGAATGGATACTTTGTTATTTAGTGCCAGCCAATCAGAATCAAGGAGCTACGGGAGCAGAAGCAAGGCGGGCGAAGTTGTTTTCCGCTACAATTGCAAAGATTCCACTTCGTGGGAGGAAAAAGAAGACAAAGGAACCAAATGGGAAGTGAACATTAACCCATTCAATCGCCAGATTCTCAACACAGAAACAAAAGTAGGAGATTTTGAAAAAGGTTATTACCGCAGCGACATGAAAAGTAAATTTTATTTTTATTTTCGCAGTACATGTTCCAGCGCACGCGTGAAATGTCGATAGTAGCGAACGACGTGGTTTCTGAGCTTGGTGAAGAATTACTGAATTACTACTCCCTCGGGGAACCTGGGAATCTCCAGGAATCCACAACGGTAAAAAAAAGAAGCTAAATTATATATTTGGCATATGGTTGACACTTAATTTCTTTTGCAGGAGGAAGTAGCGTTCGTTGGTCGTGTTCGAAGTGACGGGAAGTTGAGTGTTGGTCATGTTTTCTTCGAGGGTACTTTAGAGAGCAGTTCTGGTCACGTAGTGTCCCTGGACTTGTCACCGATGGACGAGTACTTCCTCTTCCCTGGACAGGTGGGCAATGGCACATTGGAAAAAGAAATTAAGAAAATGTAAGTTTTTTATTTCCTTTGACAGGTGCTTGGCTTGGGTGGGATGAACGACCTGGGCAGATGCGTACGAGTTTCTAAACTCTTCGTTCCTCGTCCACTTCCGCTCCGTGAAGGAAGAGTCTCCATCAACAGAGCAACAGGTGAGGAACGAGACTTTGCCATTGTATTACAATTGGAAATTTATTTTGAGATAAAAAAAATTATGAATTTCTTTGAAGGTCCGTTGAGCGTATTGGTAGCTGCAGGGCCGTTTACTCCGACAGACTCTTTGCTCTTTGAACCATGGAAGGATCTCCTATCCGTACTGGAAAAATCCCCACCTGATTTTTGCATCTTGATTGGACCATTCCTTGACGAATCGCATCCAATGCTCCACGACGATTCGACAGTAATGGCTGACACATTTCTACAAATTTTTGAACATCGGCTGGAAGAAATGGCGGAGTTACTGCAGAGAATTCCAACACGAGTGGTGCTCGTATCCAGTTGGAAAGACGCTCACCATCATGCAGTCTACCCAACACTTCCTTACGTCACCAAAAAGTATTCAAAACTAATCTTTCTTGTCTGATTTAAGAATGGAATTTGGCTCTAAATCCTGAATGTTTTTCTTGTAGATTTCCTAATATAATTTCCTTGCCAGACCCTGGAACGCTTTCTATTGGTGGGATTATCTTCAGTGTCTCCTCAACTGACATTTTGATGCACCTCAGTCGACACGAATTGGCAAAGTAAGTATTTATAATACGTATGCGTAATTTTGCAGTGCGCATGCTCAGTTATTCATCTGGTATTAACTGTCATTGCTTCTTCTTGGTTTCAGTGCTACCATCAGCACTGATCGAATGGGTCGTTTGGTTCGTCATTTGCTTAGCCAGAGGAACTTTTACCCTCTGAGCCCGACTGAAGGAATGCCTCTGGATGTGGAGTTGTGGGCCGAACATGCGCAGATGAAAGTTACTCCACACGTCCTCATTCTACCTTCAGGACTCAGGCACTTTGTCAAGGACGTGGATGGGATATTGGTTGTGAATCCTGAGAAACTCACCAAAGGTCATTCTGGAGGGAGCTATGCCCGACTACTTCTCGACCTTCCCAATGACCCTGAGGATGACAGTTGCCTTATCGGAGATGGATCACCGATCTCTGACTTTGTCAAAGGAGAAATCATAAAGATTTAATTCCAATCTTTTCAGTTTAGAATAATTTTTTTTTACCCCACATCCTTGAAACTTGTATTTAATTCACTACTTCAGAATTTGGATTTATTTCTGTGAAAATTCTGTTTGGGCGTTGAATGATGAGAATAAAATTGATGAATTAAAAGCTGATTATATTTTGGGAAAAGTATATGAAGAGTGAGGGATTCCATGGACGTCTCCTCACAGTGCCGACTGGGGACGAGCCATGACTGGATGGGAAAAGCGGGAAAAAAAGCGCGGCAAGAATGGAATTCAAATTCCAATTTTTATGTTAAAATCTACCCTACTGCTTTCTCTATTCGAGTCTATTCTGTCTGTCCGTCTGTCATTAATTTTTCTAAGCTTTCTGGCAAAATTGGGTTCACAGAGCCTTCGGTCAACTTGTCAACGGTCAGTCGCATACATTTAGCCACCTGAGTTGACCCATTCCGGGTCAAATGTAAATTCAAGGCGACTTTCTCTTACGTCGTCTGAAAATAATATTGTATGAATTCTATTTAATTGGCAATTGGCATGCACGCCTTATCAAATTATGGAAAATAATATTTGCTTCGCGATGGGGTATGCTGATTTTCCAGTCCACCTTGATTCCATAACCCGTTAAAATAATACCCGTATCCGTAAGGATACTAAACTGATCTACCGGCTCTGCCAATTTGAATACAAAATTGTTTATGCATTTCTAGTTTGCTTTCCAGCTTTTGGGGCAACGCTTTTAACTTTTCATAAAACTTTTAGGAATTGGATATTTTCCAAAGCATTTCAGTACGTTTTCTGACTTGCGCTACTTGTGTACATCTGTTTTCATCTCATTGTTTACCAAAGTGTTTGTGTTGTAAGTTTTTGATTAAATTCAGATGAAGTGATTTACAGTTTTAACAGTTTATTAAGGATGGAGGTATGGCATCGTTGTGAGGTATGCTTCGTTCTACTGAAAGATCACTTCCGGTTCATCATCCACAAGGACGAGCATCAAGACCACCTTCATGACCAGCAGTCTTCCAATCAGTTGTTCTATACAACCACAGGGTAAAGGCTAATTATACCTAATTGTTGCTCATTTCAAATTATAATCTCCATTTTAAATTATAGGCTCACGTACAGCCTGCGAGATTTGCCGTCATCAGTTGATTCACTTGAAGCCTTTATACCCAAAATAAGACTAACACATCTGGAGCAAAGTGATGAAAAATGTGCCGTCCTGTTTACTGATCCAATAGTCCTACTGAAACGGATTCACTTGGATCCAGCAACAACTTCTGTAATCGTGAAAGGTGGAGAACTGGATCCTCGTTATTATGAAACTGCTGCTGACAAGCCTAAGATCAAGAGGAAGATGTACCCATGCGAATATTGTTTCAAGGTCAGCTACACCTTGCCTGCGCTTCAGAATCACATGGCCAGCTGCAATCGTCATACGACTTTTGTGAGTTGGTTGACACCGTCTACAACGCGAGTGGAGTCACCGTCCTTTGAGGCAGAAACAACTGTGGAATTGCCTTTTGAACCTACCAAGGCATCAAGTTTAATTAGTGATGACGTGGAGGCTGGAGAAAATGAAGTTTCGGAAGTCGGGCCTAGCGAAGTGGAAGCCAAAATAGCACGCCTATTTTTCCCCTGCAAGAAATGTGGACGAGTCTTTGTTAACAAGTGAGTTGGCTTGTTAAAAATCCAACTGAAATGCATTTGATAAAAATTTGTCTTTTCAGTTATCATCTGATACGTCACTACATGAGTAAGACTTGTGGAAATTCTAGTGGGCCTACAGTGACCTGTAAGATTTGTGGATCTATTCTGCAAGGAACAGCAGTGACTCTGACAGCGCACATGGCAGCTTATCATTTGAAGTACAAATGCCATGAATGTGGGAATGACTACGACAATCGAGAAGCACTAAATGTTCATCTGAAAGGATTCTGCGCCTTAGCAAATGCTCAAGATCCACAAGGATCAAGTTCTGCTGAAGTGGAGTCCACCGATTATTTCGGAAAGAATGGTTGCAACACATGTGGACGGAAAATAGTCGGACGGTGAATTTATTTGCAAAGTTAAGTTTGATTTTTGGATTTAATTACCTTCCGTTCATTTTAGTACTCGGAGGGAACTACACATCGAGCGATGCAAGAACCGAGGTCCACAGTTTCCCTGCTTCCGCTGCTCTTCGACTCTAAAAAGTGCCAATGATCTTGCTAAACACATGGAGGTTAACCATAAAGGTGAACCATTCAAATGCGAATTCTGTCCGAAAGCTTATGGGACTTATCAAGGACTCCTTCAACACAATAGAGTCAGCATACGATGTCCTGGTAGGACTCCACAAGGGGAACATCAAAATGGGATACAGGCGCAAATCGCTTCCAGGATTTGAGCACTCTGAAGACCAATTCAGCCACTTCCTGTTACTTTTTGCTTCCAAAAGTGAAACACAAATCATTGAACTAAACTTATTCTAACCAGGTTCCTAGTTAAGTTCTACTCTACTTCATAGAAGTACACTGACTTGGTGGTTTAATGAATGGTGGATTCTCAGATTATCAGTTTGAACATTTGTCAACAATTATTAACTTATTTATTTAATAGTCACTAGCGAATGAAATCTCTAAGTAGATTCAGGTCAAGGCATAATGGGTTCGTCTAGAATTCTCTTTTGTTTACATTTTTCCTCTGCATGAAGTTTAAAGTTCTTCTCGCTGAGGTTCGAAATGCTTGTTAAATAGGCTAAAGTATTCATTAACACCTGTTTCAAGCTCTTCAAAATTATCTTGTAGTAGCAGGAAGGCGCTCATCGCTTCGCCATTACGTTCTTCGAACTACAGGGAGGAAAATCGGCATTAATTAATATTGTTTTGTAACTTTTGTATTGATTACTTACTTGCTCCAGTACTTTAGGAAGTTGTCCGTCGACAAACCTTATCGTTTCCATTGCGTACGAGAATAAATTGTCCGGTCCAAGAAGATTCTTGGCATCTATCATCATACTGATAAAGTTTTGTTTAATTCCTTCCATCACTTTTACTTGAGCTTCAATTCTTTCCAGCGTCTCTTTATCAGTGTGAGGCTGTTGTGTTGAAATACCCAAGGACTTCCAGCTATAATGAAAGAACTGATTTGTGATGCAACTGATATTTTGGAAATCCAATTTCACCTTGTCCATGCTTTCTCTGAGACGCCGTGTATAGTCCAAGAACATCGTCGCCATTTGTATCATGACCTTCCCTTTCTGCTTCACAACCCCTTCATCTGTCGTTATTGGTGAGTCCATATTGTAGGAGAGCACTAAACCCGTTGTTTCCTGGACATGGGTGATGAACAGCTCCGACATTTTTGCCAACTTTGTTGTGTCATCCATCAACTTCTCGTGTCCTGTGATGTACATTTGGTTCAACTCCTTTACCTAATTAGAAGAATTTTTTTAAATTGTAAGGCGCTAAGCCAATGAAAAGTATGAAACAATGGCTAAAGTACCTTCACTTGCATAGCTCGTGAAGACGTAATCAACTTGTCCCACTCGCCTGCGAGTTCAGTGAAGAATTCCTGCCACTGGTGTGGCTTGATTCTTCCTGCTTCTCTATCGGACTTTGTCGAGGTCAGAATCTGCTTTATCCTTCCGTAGGAATCCATATATTGCTTTAGTTCTGAAGCAAATGGCTTTTCATAGGCCAACATGTCTTCCAACTGCAAGAAATCCCAATGTAAAGTCAATTAAAATCATAGCTTCGATCAGCCATTTTTATTTCCCTTTCCGTTCACGATGGGGGGCAATGTGAGGTTATAAGAAGACGTTGATAAAAACATAAAACTATCCAAAAAGTGCTTGTTTTCTCACCTCCGTATGTATTCGAACAGTTAGTTCAGCAAATTCCAAGAATTCTTCGATCACTCGCAAATACTTTTCTTCCAACGCTCGTTCTTCTTCAATTGAAAGATCCCCATACTTTTCCAGCATCTTGGCAATATTGATACTCAACGGGTCGTTATTAGTTCCATTAGCAGTGCTGAAGGGCAAGATCCAAATAAGAATGAGAGAAACGACGCAGCGTCGTTCGTTCTTTACGTACATTTTCAGTGTCAGAGCTAAACTGAGAGTGTCTAAGAATTAGATCGCTGGATTATATGGTTTAGTTTCGAAGGGCTATAAGACAATTAATCTTAGAAGTGAGACTACAACAATACGAAATGGTCTGACTTGGCTGGATATAAATAGCGATGATAAACTATTCTTAATAGCTGACCTCAGCTTACTGTTTCAGAAGCGGTAGATTACAATTCTAATTTTAACACAAGTGGTCCAAGGGTACTGGAGGATTTATCTGTCAATTTTATTTTTCTTTGTTCTCCTTTTCGTTGCTTACTATCACAGCACTACAGTAATCTAATGTCGCTTTGGGCCTCCATTTGCTGAGCCACAGGAACTCTTCATCTTTTTTAGTTTGACTGAAGGAGTGCCTATGGATGTGGGGTGGTGTACTGAGCATGCGCGAATCAAAGTCACTCAGCACGTCGTCTCCATCATCCACCAAGTTGACTTGCGCTTGAACATGTCCTATGTTCAAGTGCATAAGTGCAAGTTCATAACTTTAATCATGAAGTTGGCAATTTCTAAAGATATATAAGTGGCACAGACAGAGAAACTGGAATGTCTTCACTTTGTCCGTGCTACCACAATGGTTTTTGTGCGTCTTCTATTGCATAAGGGGTTGTGCAGATAGGGTATTGTTGGGTGTATTGTTATATGAGTCAGTGACCCCTCTACCTGTCCTCCTGGCCACCTTCCATACCTGTCCATTGAACATGCTTCTTCCCTCATCCTTCTTCCATGTCAACCGCACCCACAACAAATATCCCATCACCACTCCCTACACTTCCCTCCATTGCCATTTATTCCATTAGATTAATTGAGTGAGTGATGACCCAGGAAGGATGTCCATCCTAGTGGACAACGACGCCTGGAAGGAGAACCCTTACTACAAGGAACACGGTGACCAGTTATCAGATTACACCCCATTCTACATTGCAATCACACTAACGACGCTACTGGCAGCAGGAATCATCCTCATCAATTGCATCCTCTGCTGCTCAAAACAACACAAACAGTACTGGAGGAGTCCAGACACTGGCAACAGGTAGAACGAAATATAAATTAATTAATTAAAATACTAATTAGTCTGGTTTCCAGACTCATACTTCCCCTGTGGATCCGGACTCCGAAGAATCAGCCCCCTTTGACCCTCCATCCTGAACTGCATTCTCTCCAGTGATGTTCCACGTCTACTGGCCTGCTCTCTCTGTCCTTGCTCTCATCGTTATTCTAATCATCCTCATCATTCTCATGTATGGGGACACTCTCTGCACTCGGGTCAAGGCAACTAGCAACGACTTCCTCAAAAGGTCACTCAAGTCACAAGAACAACACTTGGGACAACAGTCATCTTTCCAGCTAAGGAAACAAAGAGCCTCTTATGGACATGAGATTGAAGTCTAATTTAACTTCTTTTCTACTTTTACATTAATTCATTTCTACAGATTCATAACTTATCAAACTTATCTGATGCACAAGTAAACGACTGTTGTTGAATATGGGGCAGTTGGAAATTGGAATCATTGGAATTTGAGGTCAATGGCCGTACATAAGATGCTGGACAATTGCCAATTCAATAGGCGTTGGGAATTCTAGTTCTTGACGGAGGATTCCGACTAGATTTTCAGATGGGACTGTCAATGACTCTCCACCCCATGAACGGAGCCAGGGGTTGAACTCCTTGGCAATGGCGGTTGTCAACTCCACGCCTTCATCGTCTTCTGGCTTGACTTGACCTTTAGAGTTCGTGTCCTGGAAGAAATCCTTCCTTTTTCGTTCCAGTGGGTTATTTGTAGTGTGTTGTATTTGGCCAATCAAGGGAGCATAAATGCTACCCCTTGTCCCTTCACAGTCAGGGAAACTTCTATTGACCCAAAGAGAGCTGGACGCCCTGTGAAGAAGGAAGAAAAAATTAATTCCTACTCGGGCAAAGCTATACTTGGTAGCCTCACCCTTGGTCTTGGTTTCTACTGAGTCTGATCTTTGACACTCTTCTTCTGTAAAAGTCCTGGATGAGCCAGATAGGATTGCGTGATTGAAAGCCAGTGTCCTTTGAGTGTACTGGAATGACCTGGAGATGGAGAGAGTGAAAGTAAGGAAGAGTTTTGGAAGGGAGGGAGTCCTCAAGTGTTGGCAGAATAAGGTCAAAGGGTCCCATGTCAACAAATTCAATGGAATCGAGTGCACCAGGGAGGTCATATCGACCAAACACTCGTCAACCAATCAGGAGACAGGAAGAAAACAGGTAACTTGACACACGCATGGATTGCATCACGTTGCCTCCAATTGAATGGAAATTTTGGGTTCTAATAATTCCTAATTAGTTTTGGTAATTCCTCATTGATGAATTAAAAGTTTGGCATGAATAGTTTTTGTATCATTTCTACCGTATCCTTGAGAGTGTCGCTTTGCTATTTTCTTGGATCAAAGTGGTTTGAAGTCTCTGATTAATTGAAACAACATTAATTTAAAACAAAACCTATAGTTGAGGAATCTTTTGCAAAGGCAAAAAAATGCCTTTTATTATTATTGCCTTATATTATTTATTAGCCCACAAAAATAACTTTTTAATTGAAACAAATCAATGCCAATTACCCACTCGATTAGGAAGTTAGTCTTTAGAATTGCAGAAAAGTAGCTTATTTGTGTTGAATTGGTGACAGGAGTGATGCATATTGTAGTTTCTTTTGCCATACTTTTCATCATAGTTGGAGCAGTCCAAATCAAAGCTACAACAGATGGTAATAATCTAAATTAAATTGATTTGACTATAAAACTAAATCGTCTTCTTAATCCTTCAGTCGCCCCGACAGATGGCGACCAATTCAATCATGAAACCGAAGAACCGCATGGTCTTGAAAATGCAGAGATTTTGAGCAACCTGAGGAATTCTAGTGCTGACAAGCTAGGAAAAACAATAATTACAAAAACTGCAATATAACTACCACTGTACGACAAATGTGAATGCACTCAAGGTTCCAGTTGTTCCATCCAAGTGTTTTCCATCAATTAATCTGATTTATTAACATTCCGTTTGCAACTACCTTGTTTCTTACATCTAGCCAAGTTTACATGTTTCTTTAAATTAAATCCAAGACTAGACACAATTTTTCTTGCTTCCCTTCGCACCGACCTTGCCACCTTTTGACCTACCGGTCTCGTCGTACTCAAAGCCCAACCTCCATACTCCTTGTCACCAAAACAAAAAACGGTAAGAATGTCCTTCTTGTTTGCCAAAATTATTTTCTGTTTAAAAATCCCATTCCCTAACAGAGATTTCATGAAGCTTTTATCATTGCTAATTTTATATGGATTTTCAGTTCCAATTCCAACGTTGTCTGCTTCTTCGCTTGTACAAGACAAACCTCCGCCCTTCTTAATTGAACATTCGGAAATTTCCTTCTTCTTTCCATTCGAATACTCCACGGTGACATCGTCTTTATGGATTTCCATTACTCCTCGTCGGGTATTGTAAGCGATAATAAAATCTTCATCATCTTTTATTAGTGTACCAAGGACCTTGATATTAAAGAATTGTAGCACTAGTTTGCTTGCTGTAATGAGGCGTCGGGGTTTAGAAAGTGTAGACTTGAGTGATTCAATTGGAATCCCTGGGTCAGATGAATAGCACTTGCATTTGTTGCATTGAGGTTCAACTATGGCTTCAGCACTCCAGTCACCTTCAGATGAAACTTGGAAATGTCCAATACCAACTAACAATAGGAACAAGTGGCGAATCATCTTCTAAAAGAGTCAAAATCTACACTAAATTATAAACCCTAATAACCTTCAATTCATACTGGGGGTAGTCAATTATTTCTAAGGCTGGCATAAGGTTTTAGTTTGACATTGCCAGTTGTAAGTTGAAAGGATCTGAGTTTAACTACGTTCTGGGATAACTCATATAAATTCATCCCAGTGGACGGACACCTGATAATTTACTTCATAATTAAAGGTTGGTTAATTATTTCTAAGTGTAGCAGAAGGTTTTAATTGGAATTAGTCAAGGTTCTAACTCATAATTATTCATGTTTTGCGCAATTCTACTAAACTTGGATTGACACCAGTGGACGGACACCTGTCCACTTACTTCATAATTAAATATTGGGTTAATGAATCTGCTAATAAGCACAAATAAGGCAACATCATTCGGATTTATGATTTCAATATAATCACATTTCATGTTTCAATACGCAGACCTTCACTAGAATAAGTTTCAGTGTGAACGTTTTTACGTTTTAATTAACTTGATTTATCCAACTATTTAACACGCCGTCTGCAACTACCTTGATTCTTACATCTAGGCAAGTTTACATGTTTCTTTAAATCAAATCCAAGAGTAGACACCATTTTTCTTGCTTCCCTTTTAACCGACCTTGGCACCCTTTGACCTTCCGGTCTCGTCGTAGACAAACCCCAACCTCCATACTGCTTGTCACCAAAACATAAAATGGAAAGAATTTCCTTATTGTTTGCCCAAATTATTTTCTGTTTAAAAATCCCATTCCCTAGCAGAGATTTCAGGAAGCTTTTATCATTGCTAATTTTATTTGGATTTTCAGTTCCAATTCCAACGTTGTTTTCTTCTTCGCTTGTACAAGACAAACCTCCGCCCTTCTTAATTGAACATTCGGAAGTTTCCTCCTTGTTTCCAATCGAATACTCCATGATGACATCGTCTTTATTGATTTCCGTTACTCCTCGTGCGTTGGCAAAAGCGCTGATAAAATCTTCATCATCTTTTAATAGTTGACCAACGACCTTGGCATTGAGGAATTGTACCACTAGTTTGCTTGCTATAATGACGCGTCGGGGTTTAGCTAATAAGGACTTGAGTGATTCTAGTGGTACCCCTGGATCAGGTGAAAAGCACTTGCATTTGTTGCATTGAGGTTCAACTATAGCTTCAGCACTCCAGTCACCTTCAGATGAAACTTGAAAATATCCAATCCCAACTAACAGTAGGAACAAGTGGCGAATCATTCTCCAGACGAGTCAAAATGTCTACTGAATTTAATCCTAATCACCTTCAATAGATACTCGGGATAGTCAATTATGTCTAAGGCTGGCATAAGGTTTTAGTTTGACATTGCCAGTTGTAAGTTGAAAGGATCTGAGTTTAATTACTTTCTGGGATAACTCATATAAATTCATCCCAATGGACGGACACCTGATCATTTACTTCATAATTAAAGGTTGGTTAATTATTTCTAAGTGTGGCAGACGGTTTTAATTGGAGGTGGTCAGGGTTCTGCAACT
>VNWY01000782.1:0-29302 GCA_009869845.1 Pseudachorutes palmiensis | reverse complement strand
AAATGAACTTGCTTTAGAATGCTGTAAAACAGGACAGCCATTCAAAACAGGCAAGTATAAAAATAAACTCAATTTATCAATTTGAGTTTGATTTATGTTAGAATGACAAATAATTCCTTCAAGATTAAAAACATTTTTAGATGAAGAGAAGATTATTAATGGATTTATTTGGAGAGACGCCAAATTCTAGTCGGTGTAGTTGATGTGTTGAAAGTTTTTTGGAACCCAAAGCTACTACTGCGTAGGTTTGTGGTTACATGACTTTTGACGCTGCGATATACATTTTTGGTATTTAATCAGTCTTGTAATCCAGTATTCAAGTACGAGGATTTTATGTTGTAGAATGATCGAATTTACAATAATTGACTCAAACGTATAGTGAATAAGATTAATTCAGACTTTTTATTTGTCAAGTTCAATCCTAGTTGGAAACTTTTGTAAACAAAGCCATTTGCTATATCTAAGAGTGTATTCAGCTGCGCTAAAGAGTTCAACTGGGCTCCTCTTTTGCAAGTTGTAGGATTCATTTCTTTTACAAAATAAAATGGCAAAAATAATACATGTGTGTTTGTGTTTTATTTGAAGTCGGTCAGGTTGACGAGATGCCTGAAAGCGAAGTGATCTTTCTTAGACTTGGCCAAGGCAGCCGGGTCCTTGATGAATTTGTTGCAGATCTTGGTGAAGGCTTCAAAATCCAAGAGTCCCGAGTCTGAAATCAAGTTTAGAATAGCAGCCATTTTGAATTTTTGGAGTGAGGTGAGAACTCACTGTCTTTGTCCAATTTGTCAAGGTATTTTTCGAATTCTTCTCCATCGATGGACTGTCCCATTCGATCAAAGATTGTGATCATGTGCTTCCGCTCGATTACTTCCTTTCCGTGGTCTACAGACGAGTTCCGGCGGAATGTATTTTGCACCACTGGCATTAGAATTAATCAATCAAGACCAATAAAATTGTACTAAAAGAGTACACAGAGATGAATCAACTCACTGTTTTGCTTCTCAACGATAGCATTCCGTTCCTAATTGGTTCACAGAAAATTAAAAGGCGATGATCATCACTTCAAGATCCCAACGATAAGGAGGTGCCAGGTCTTACCAATGCGATTTGGCGTCTCCCCATGTCGACTCAAAGGCGCTGATAGAGCAGCGATTGTAAAGCAGAAGTTGGATGAAAGTTAGACTTCGAGGTTGGTTGAAATCGTATTGATTGGACGAGACTACGTGCGGTGTTTATATAGGACTCAGCCCGGCTCCAACTCAGCGTCGGTGCGACGTAACCGATATATTTTTAAATGTCTCATGGTCCGGATGCCCTTGTACATTCCGATTACTGGGCTTCATTGGATAATTGTTTTGTTTTTAGATTCCTGTTCGTTTCACTGGTCCAACCAAACTGCCTCACCACAGAACCCATTTCTTGGCGACATTTGAGTTTGTATGTCGTTTGTATATATGGAAATGGTATTCGAAGTGAGGGGGTTCTAGGTGCCAATGAAAACGTAAATAGTCCTAAGGTATTTATAGTACTAGTACATGTGTACACTAATCTACACTTTCTCTAATGAATTTCCTGACTTGTTCTCTGGCGACATGCATGAATGAGATATCGATGGATGAGATAGACTTTTGGCTTCATCTTCTATAGTCTATTTTTGTGATTTTGCGTCTCCTGTTTCAGCTGTCATTATAAAATAAGAGTACTTTTTACTTTTAACTGGACACTGACAATCATATTTGGCATTACGCTGGACACTTTCATCCAAGCTTTGGTCTTGATTACAACCCTCCCAAATACTCAATAATCTTAAAGTTTGAAAGCTGGCAGGAAGTAAAGATTTCCACTTTGAATTTTACCCTTGAACCTCGTCGGTGTTTACGTTACAAACTGCGGAGTTAGGGTAATGGAGGGAATGTGATATTTTAGGCTTACTGTGGCTGCTTACTCGGTTTTTATGTCTTCATAAACTTCTGGAAGCGCAACTCATTTTTACCCTGACGGCATCACAACACCAAAATATTTGGACTGTTTGTTTCTTAAGCAGAAGATGCTTTATCTGCCACTTTTAGATGTCTTGTTCCGGACTAATTTCCTATTCTGCAATCGCAATTCCAAACAGGCAGTCATGTTCCTTCGAAAGCAACGTCGCTCAAAAACTACGCTAGCGTGTATGGTAGTAATTTTGGTCATTGCCGCTATACTGAACAATGAAATCAGCAACAACTACCAGAATTTTCAAAAAATTCGGAAGCGTGTAGCCGAAGATAAAAACTCAGCGGGCAACGGCGGTAACAGCCGGACGCGACGAGATCTCCGGAGCCAGAATGAGGAAATTAATTTCGATGTCCATGGGGAACCTTGTTTGAGTTCGAATACGACTTTGGATAATGATGTCACCTTCAAGGAGCTGTATCAGAAGCACTTCCGTGTCAATGTAAGGCAGTAAATGGTATCAATTATCCAAATCGTTCAGGTTTTACTCACAGTTAATTCCAGTACTTCGGACAGGCGTCGGCCCAGCTCAAAATTGAAGACGGATTGGAATTTGGACGGGCACTTGGGAGATACTGTTCCAGCGGGATCTGCATCTTTAACTCCGAGTACTTCAAGCATGCCAGTACCCTCAGGCTCCATGAGTTATTCTATTGTTTTGTAAACATTAGTCCCGTTGAAATGTTTCAAAACTAAACTAACCACTGGTTCTTATTACTGGTAAAAATGGAACAGAATTAAAAAAAAAGTTTTAACAAGGACGAACTCGCTATCGACATTGTAATTATTTTTTCTTGCGGCATTTTCCGGGATTCCCGTGTCGTCTTTTCTGAGTTACCATTTCTGAAGAAGAATACTGACGCTGGCTGAAATTGAACAAATAGTTTTGTTAATCCCGCGCAAAAACTTGGTTTGAGTATATCGGTTACCTAGCACTGCCTTTTAGCAAAGCCTGAGCAATTCCTGTGAATAGCTCCTTTTCCGCTAACATTGATAAAAAGGTGTTGATGTAGTCTGTGTAATCATGAGTCCTTCGACGACCATCCACCTTGAACTTTTTCCGTTTTTCTATTTCATCTACCAACATGGACTCGCAAGCGTTGATTTGAGAATCCAGTTCTTTGAGAATCAGTAAGCATTGACTTGGCGCGTACTTCCTATTTTCATAAATCTGTGGATAATTTTTCAGCCACGGTTCATGCTCGTCGTTTTCTTCTTCGTATAAATTCAAATCTAAAGGCAGGTTCGAATGTTATCTATTCCTTTCAACGGAGATTACAGCAGATATTCAGTAGTACCTGAGTCCGGAAAAGATTCAACGCCGCTATCGGCATCCATCAAATCTGTGTTTGTCGTATCCGAAACTAATCTCTTGATATCATCCTTACTCATGTTTGAGAAATCTGAGCAGCGAAGAGAAAGAAATGATGAGAATCCTGTTGATTTTGAAGCCACGTTACGCTTTTTGAATTCAATTTTTTTCTCCAAATCTTCCAGAATTATTTTTCTAAAAAATGGGGACAACTCAGCAACAAGATTCAACTGAATGGGTTCCAAACTTACTTATGGTTATTATGCATTTTTAGCCTCAGAAATATAGCCTTCCTTTTATCTGGTACAACGGCCATCAGGTTCGACCGGATATCATGGCACGCCTCTCCGCTGTTAGCAGTGCCCATTCTTTCTCTTATTAATGATAAGAATTTGTCAGTCCAGTTTCTATAACCATCCCACGGACCTGCGAATATAATGCATTTGCGTTAAACACCATGGTCTAGATTCCTTCAGTCTCACCGTGATCAATTGGGAATGCTTTCAGGCCATCTAACTCAAAAAGCCTGCCATTTATCGGAACGAAGCTCACAAAATGGAACGTTTCAGCCGTCACCCGCCCGGTGACTAAAAGCGGCATCTTGTTATTCTCAACTTTTGGTTTGTTCGCATTTGGCGTCGCATGTGTGTTGTGCGCACGCGCCAATTCCGGTGTGTTTCCAATTGCCAGTCCCTAAAATAAGCCAACTTATACTAATTTGACATTTCATTTCCAATGTTGTTGACCAACTTTGTTCTGAGGGCTCATTCCAATCGTGAGTTCCTTCAAACGATTCAGAGTTGAGCCAAGCTGCAAGTTTGGACAGTTGAGCAGGATAGATACAAGGGCATGCGTGGCACAGCTATTGTGGACAACCTAATCGCACATGAATAAACCTGTTTAGATTAGTCCAAATATTTCATTTCATCTCCAACTCGAATTGCCCTTTACTTGTTCAGCAAAGAAAATGTTGTTGACAACATTTTCGTCCCTGACGTCCATGTCTTCGACATTCTTTCTCCTCGACCGTCTCTCCTCCATCCAGGGGAAAAGGTAAATGAATCCATACACAGTCCCTTCAAAAGGCTTGTCAGTGTCATAGATTTCCTCCACCTCAACACCTTCAACGCCAAAGTCTTCCAGGAGCAGAGTGAACAGGCCTACAAACAATGAGAACGAATGTGTCATCCATTTTTTTATTTAGAGAATATGGAATCTCACCTGGATCACTCTCCAGCTCCAACCATCCGTCTGTCAATTTCTCTAAATTCGTTGGCATTCTGGATATAATTTATTGGCTTAATTCCTCAACAGCTCCAGAAACCTTATCATTGTCGAGCGACCTCTCACCTCCCCAAGACTTCAAATCCACCACTTACAAATCAGCTTTAGCATTAGCTTGACAGAATGAATGGAATTCAGAACAAAAACAAAGGATTTGATTTTGAATGGAACAAAAATAGATTTGTTTTGAATTTCTGAATTTTGATTGGAGGAGGGGGGGCGGGGGTGTTGTGTTTTGCAACTTACAGAGACGGGCAAATGTTGTTTCAATCTCATCATCGATTTTGGATTTCAGTCTAGCCTTGTAGGAAATTTTGGGGAGCATGATTTCACCGGATCAATTAATGAAACGATAAAAATAACGAATTAAAGTTTGTAGAAACTTGAAGCCTCTTACAATAAATTACAGTAACGTTAAGTCGTTTGACACGAGCAACATCTTGTCGAAACAAGGACACTTTACTTCGGTATTATTTGTTCCCTCTAAATTCACTTTTAGGTTTATTCCTATAAACAATAAATCGATCGAACTCCCAAAACCCAGAATGTGAATGTAAAAATCTGAACTTATAGTGTTGGCATCATGTCTGATGCGATTTGACATCACGATTTATTCATTCATCACTAGAAAGTATAATTCAGAGTGAATTTAACGCTAAAGCACAGACTGTATTTGACTAGAAGAGACAATCCAGCACCCAGCCCTCTTCCCTTGACTCAAATCCAAAGACTTGCATCCCTAATAATAATTTTCAGCATAATACGAAACACTGTAAATGATTTAAGTCAGGGTTTAATTAATTTGGATGACCCTTTGACCTTGAATTGATGAGGGGTTAGAGGGATGGATTTAGTTCGTTATGATTTCGGGTTGTTTCAGTCCCCCTCCTGCTCCGGTTGTTTTGTGTTGGGTTGTTCGTCGTGTCTCTTCGGCTCCTCCTGCGCCTCAATTCTTGTGAAGAGGAAAGGTGACACGGGGTCATGCCAGGCACTCTTAGTCCAACCTCCTCCTCCTCCCTTTTGTGAAAGTCAGGAAATAAATACCAAATCTCAATCGTCATGGAGGAAGCAACTGGGAAGGAACCTTTGTAGGTAGCTCTTCTTCTACATAACTCATCATCAATCACTGTACTTGCATTCTGTGTTAGTGCATTCTGTGTACCAAGGGTCACTGGTTAAGCAAGAGGAAAATGTAAAGTAACATACTCTCAGAGATACGTTGGGTCTAAGTGAAACAGTGTAAGAGGACGAGGACGAGGACTGTAATTACAGCATACCTCCCGTGTATTATTAAGGTTCTTCAAGTACCTATTCCTGTGCCCTCCTGGAGTTACCTTGTAGTTAATTAGCGAAGAAGCAAAGGTCACGATGCTAGTCCAAGAACCAATACAGGTATATTCTTAACATTTGATTCCTAAACAGGATTCATTGAGGTCAGACTAACTGAAGTTGTTTCGCTTACAGGCTGCCATTTGGCATTGCCTCAACCACTACGCATACAATGATGCAATTTTCCTAGCTGAGAGGCTGAATGCTGAAGGTAATTATGATAAATTAAGTAACCCATGTGCGGTAATGCGTAATTTACCGTTTCATTTTCCAGTGAAAACTGAAGATAGCTTATTCCTTCTGGCTACTTGTTACTTCCGTGCAAATCTGAGGAATCAGTGTTACTCAGTGTTACAAACAAGGGCAGACTTGGAAGAATTGAACCCAAGATGTAGATACCTTTTAGCTCTCTGCTGTGTCGAGATGAATAAGTAAACCACAAACCCTTCTTTCTTAATATTTGGACTGAAGTGTAACAGTGTAATTTTGTTTGAATAGGATGGCGGAAGCTGAATACATGCTTATAGGAGAAACTAACAAGAGACTCAGAGTAGACGTAACGGATAAAGTTGTCAAAACTTTTGGTGACAGTGCGCCATTTGCTTGTCAACTTCTTGGAAAAATCAATACGCATGCTAGTAGGGTGAAAGATGCACATGAGGCGTACATGCGGAGTCTCAAGCTAAACCCGTTTCTCTGGGATTCCTTTGACAAGGTTTGTCAAACTGGGGCAAATGTCAATCCCGATGCGATCTTTCAGGTGAGAATGAATTGATAAAAAAGTAGCTTCCAAGTTCGTCGGAAAATGTTTCATATGTGTCTTTTCCTTAGACGACTCATCTCGACAGCTTTTCAATGTGTCATGGGACTCAGACAGTAGTGACGCTTGTTGGGAACGAAAACCAAGAGCCAGTCGTAATGGGAGTTTGCAATCTCAATTCTTCAGTTGATCTGCAACCAAAATTTGTCAGGTAATTAATTACGTGTAGAAATTGTTGAGATACCAAAATACTCATCACTCATGGCTAATTTTGGTTCCAGCACTCCAAGGCCCACATCGAAACCTGTCCATCCTCCGGAAGAAGTGAGCGTCCTTCATTCTTCGAATAAAAATAGACCGTTGAAATCAACAACACGGATGCTGTTTACAAGTACGCCAATGGGTGCTTACAACACCACGTAAGTTCGGCATATTAAATAAATACAACAGTTAACGACGGTTGGGTTAACGTAACACCTTTGCATAGGTTTGGATGTATTCCATTGGAGAGCTCCACAGATTCGGTTGGAAATCATTCGTCAATTACTTCTCCATTTATGATGATTTCACCCGCCCCTCAAGATGTTTCAGAACCTCGTCCGAAAAAGGTAACTTATTCTATATCTTATAGTGATTTTTGAACGGTTATTCTTATAACATAATTTCCTGTAATGTCTTTTCATAATCCTTTTTCCTGCTTACACCTTACACCGCTACCGCAGTCTCTAAATCAGTTGTTAATTTGAGATTTTTATATCATGCATAACTTTTCAGCTAGATGTGTTTGATTTCTTTTCTGCTTTTGGAACGGGGAAGTCATTAGGAGGTGCTTTGGGTTTTTCGATCCTACATTTGATGAAGAAGTGCACTCTTCCCACTATACATAACACTTCATGTCCAAGTTTGCTGCTGAATTCTATCCCAGCATCCCGTTCTGACCACGTAAATAACACCTCTCTGCTTCTTCCCTTCCTCTCTGGTTTCCTTTAACGTCTGATTTGCTTTTCCTCTCATCTTCCTCGTTTTATTTCGGGTAGGAAGAGTTATTGTAAATAAATTAGATGTTATATTATAAACTAAACAACAGCCATGTTTACGTGTACCACCCTCGTGGCAGCAGCAGCAACAGGCGGCCTCTATTCTGACGACGCATACGCCTTCGCCAACGCAAACCCCGCCCCAGCAACCGCTCAATCCTCAGACTGTGAATGTACGACGGAGTTCAAGACTCTTTTCAAACTCAAACGTCTCAGTCAAGGTGAATGACACTCAAAGCTGATGCTGAAGTTACTAATCCAATCATGAAAGCAGTCATACTTACATTCTATTCTATTTTATTTTTCTGTAGGAAAATAGTAAAACTCCAGCTAGAGCCCGTGTCACTCCGTCAAAGTCTCCGAACAGGAAAAACAAACTTCGTGGGTCCAAGTCTTCGACCGTCACTTCGAATAACAATTCAACATACCAAGAAAACCAGAAGAATGCGCAATTGATTGATGGAAACATTCCTGCTGTGATTGAGCAAGAAGTACGAGCTGGAAACGGAGAGTTTCAATTCGTCACACCTCCGTGTGATAAGATGGTTAATTTTTCTTCAGCGGCAAGCGTCATTGGTGGAATTTCTGGAACGAATTCCCCTATGATGGCACAGACTGCTCTCGCTCTTCAGAAACAATCAGCAGGTACGCCAGTAGAAAAGCAAAAGCAGTGCAGTGAGTCGAATATTGGTAACTAAATATTTTCACTTTGCAGAAGGACTGATGACCCTTCTTCGACATTTGGGGAGGGCGAATTTACACTTGTGTCGCTACGAGTGCAAAGCAGCTATCTTGACTCTGAGCAAACTGAGTCCTCGACACCAGGAAACTGGATGGGTCCTAGAAACAAAAGCAAAAGCTTTCTTTGAGACATGTAACTATGAGGAAGCTGTCAAGTTAGTACAATTTTTTGACCTCATGCCAGGTGATTCATCGGAATATTTTATTTGCATAATTTTATTTCTCCAGGACTTACAAGATTATGCGAAGGGTGGAGCCTTACAGGTTGACCGGTTTGGAGTGGCTTAGTACAGCGTTGTGGCATCTTCAACAGGACATTGAGCTGTCTGCTCTGGCTCATGATCTTATCACTGCTGAGAAACAAAGCCCTTCGACGTGGATTGCCGCAGGGAATTGCTTTAGTCTCAACAAGGAACACGAGACTGCTATCAAATTCTTTGAGAGAGCTATCCAGGTAAAAGCCAAACTAAGTTCATTTCATTCACACATTAGAGGAATTTACTTTTAAAGATGAATTTTGTGTGATGTAAGATGGATAAGAACTGTGCTTATGGCTATACTCTCCTCGGTCATGAGTACGTGGCGATAGAGGAACTGGACCGAGCTCTCAAATGCTTTCGTACGGCCGTTAGAATCCACTCCAGACATTACAATGCCTGGTACGGGCTTGGTATGATTTACTACAAGCAAGAAAGATATCAGAGAGCTGAGACTTACTATAGAAAAGCCCTCGCAATTCATCCCAACAACTCTATTCTTCTCTGTCACTTGGGTGTGGTAAGTAGACGCTTGGTCTGACATACTCACATACTACTTCGTGGACCACTTGACTTGACCTTATGTTCTGTTTTCTATAGGTCCTACACGCATTGAACAGACCCGAGTTGTCCCTGGCCTCATTTGCACGAGGTCTGCGAGAGAGCCCGTCTGATCCCCTTTGTAAATTCCATCGAGCCTCAGTCCTCTTTGCACTGAACCGTCTCGATGAAGCCCTTGTAGAACTGGAAGAACTGAAGCATATTGTCCCGAAAGAATCACTTGTCTACTTCCTCATAGCTAAGGTTATAATTTGAACCTCATAGCAATGATAAAAAAAAATCACGCCCTTGCTTTAACCTTGATGACCTTCTTTGTTGTAGATTTATTCAAAGAAACAAGAGACCCACCAAGCCCTACTCCACTTCTCGTGGGCGACTGATCTGGATCCGAAGGGTGCCAACAATCAAATCAAAGGTTAGCACTGGATAATTGTTTTTTTTTGGGTACCCCCACTTGGCTACTCAGAAATGCGTTATACTTGCCCTCTGCCAGTTTCCTAATCTTGTTTTTATTTTCAAAGAGTCAATTGAGCCTGTCCTCTCCCGTTCCCTGTCCGGTGCGGGCAATTTGGATGTCCGGGGCTCAGACACGAATGAAGCCAACGACTCGGGTGACACGATGGAGCTCACCAATCAATCCGACGCGGAAACCACAGAATGAGCTAAAACATTATGCTAATTATACACAATCTAGTGTGTGAAATTGTAAAGCTTCGACGATGGAAGAAGTATAGTTTTCAAAACTATAGACTTTATTGTAAAAATATTATTAATCTGCCTCATTTTAATTTCAATTAGAAACTCTGTTCCGAATCGTCTACGCAAAACAGGATTATTACTCTTTCTTTTGAAATTGGAATTAAATGTTGTTTAAGGAATCTACCTTATAAATAAATATTGCAAAAACACCACCGAATTGCTCTGTTTAGCACTGTTGCAAGGGATCATGCCACATTTATTTTCTTTTACTCAAACTAACTTCAATTTCCAAAAAGTGTTTCTATTAATACAGCCCCACAAGATGCTACTGAAGGAAAAAAGACAAGGGGATTCATAAATTATTATACTGAAAACGGGGGAAAATATCCTGGAGAAAAACTTAAGACATGAAAATGTAAAATAAAAAAGAAACACGAGAGGCCTGTTGCTGCTTGAACTTAACTCTGGTAAAACTGACAAAATTAGAGCGGCGTCAAAAAAATTCACGCCGCTGCTGGCGTATAGGCTAAACTAAAATAATAATAATAATTAATCATTAGCGTGTGTACTTTACGCGTACACGTAATTACGTAAACCATCATCATTCGTAAGATTATGTACGTAAACCAGCGTTGCAAAATTATTACCTGACCAAAACGTCAGTTTGTATGAAAATCCAATAATACGCCAAAATCCATCAGAGTTCAGTTCAGTTTCCATCCTCCCTCTGGGCTCTTTTCCTGAAATGGAGTCCAAATGGAAGAAAAGATGGAGTTGAATTCACTCCCCAACTCGGACCCACGCCCAGCCATTGGGAAAGACATTTCTGGACTGGGGGTGGGTGGGTCGCTGTGTTCAGAAGGAGTTGACTGACGGCTAAGGCGGCCATCCCCAATCGTACTGATAACCTTCCCTGTGTTTCCAATGTCCGTGGTGAATTCGAACTCTTCCTTATCCTCAGGTGGGCAGGATGCAGGAAGTGGAGCAGGCGAGGTCATTGAAGTCATTTGACTGTAGATGCTTTGGAGAGCCATGTTCCGACGACTTGGAGCAGGATAAATGCATCGAAACTTGGTTGGCACCACCTTGTTTGGAACAGCTTTGTACTCTTTGGTGAGGACGTTGCGCTCTAGGAGCTGTGGCTTTGAATCAGCAAGGACATCCATGACTTGGAGGAACCGACCAGTACGGAGTGAGCAGAGTCTGGGATCCATTTCATCAAATGGAGTCCTGCAATCAGAGGGGGATTAGCATAAGTTCATAAAAGACGGTAATTAAATCAGTAAACAGGAAGGAGGAATGATAACAAAGTGACTAAAAGAAAACTCACAGGAGGTGATCGTATGCCTTCACAAGCGGAAGAAATCCAATGAGCTTTTTCTCTTCTGGAAGAATCACGTGAGCAAGATCCTTGGCCACCTCAGTGTACGTGTTCTCGACTGGAACAAGGCGATTGACGAGGCGACAGAGGTTTGCAAAGTCAAATTTTTCTGAAAATACTTCACCCCTCATGACCTTTGGATGAAGACGAAGCCATTCCATTGCGAGTTTCACTGAAAAGAAAAACAGGATGAGATGAAGTTTTCATCTCGTGCATTTGAAATCAGGATTTTATGGATTTACTTACAGTGGGGCATGTAGCGAGCGGTAGCCAATTCTTGGAATTCGATCAGTGCAGCAACGAGCCCGTTCAGCAGAGCCGCAATAATCTCAAGCACAACTTTTTCGTCATTTTTGGGGTCAATCTGGTACATTTGCTTGTCTGCCTCCTGCTTCCAGGCCCAAAGAGAAATGACAAAGATGCGGAAGAAGTGATGAAACGTCAAGGATTTCTTGACCAAGATGTCTTGGAGGGCAGCAGTAAGGGCTGTAGCCGATGGCATGGAATGAACATCCAAGCGACAAATCCCCATCAAGAAGTCATGGACGAACTCCTCCTCCTTGTTCTTTGGAACAACCCTGTAAAGGAAGCAGAGTAACAAAAAGTAGACAAATGGGTCAGCCAGCCCTTCCTTCCATGCTTACGTTTTCACTTTTCGGAGAAGGCTAACTAGATTTTCTTCAGCCGGAAGGAATGGATTAGCGACGCTGATAGCTCGGACATAGTGATAAATTCCAGACAGAAGGCTGTCCATTGACTTGTTATCCATATGGAGTTGTACAAGGCCCATTTGATTGTAAGGGTGACCATTGCTTGGAGAGACGCTGGTCGACTTCTCGTACCTTTACATAACAAAATAAAGCCATTTCATTTCGCATTCTTCAGTTTTTCATTATGATTGTCGTAACTTACATCTTCAAAGCTTCGACATAACTTCCACGATACCGGAGCAAATCACCAATATGGACCATTGAGTTTTGAATAATGTAGTAGACGATGGGCTTTGGTGGAGTTGGTGGAGCAGATTTCTTTGAAGTCTTTGACCTCGGCTCTGTGCAAATCAAATTACGAACCGAGTTCCTATAAAACAAAGTCAATATCAGCATAATCCAATTAGAGTCAGAAGCCTGTGTGGATTTGCATACTTAATGAATGGAACTTCAAAACGGATTCCAATGTCCTGGATGAATCCCAAATAGTAACCGACGCCAGCTTCAATCATCCAATGGAACATTGCCTTGTCCTGCTTCATCATTAAAGTCAACGGAGTCTTGAAACAGTCAGACCACATCAAATTCTCAATATGTCGTTGAACTCCACCCTCCAAGTCACTGAACAACAACTTCATGTACAAGTCCTGGAAAAATACGGAAGCTTCATGTCATTGTCCAGTTAACCACGCCTAGCGAAGCCATCTTTGTATAAAAACTGGTCTATACCTGTAGCTTGCTGCTCGTAACCAGAACATCGTTCTTGGTCAATTCCTTTAGCGGATCGTAAAGACTTACTCGTAGTATGTCTATTTTCCTAAATAATAAAACATTGGTACAATATGCCACACTTTAGCCGGGATGTCAATTACTTACTCGGTAATCTGGCTGGGAGTTAATGCCCGCTTCGGAGTTGTAGATGAAGAAAGTTGAAACCCGACGGTGGAGCTCATCGTGTCCTTGGTTGACACTTGTTGACCTTACTCGTCGATTGTATAGATGTAGAATATTTTGTTAATTTATAAAGTAAAAGGAGCCTATAATGTGTACAGAAAGGACGAGACGGAGATGACAACTTAACTGTCCGAGAGTTGACCTCCAACTAAATCAAGTCAGCCACTGGACATGACATGACGAAACCAACAAGTCCAGCAGCCTTGTTTTTTGGAAAAGGAAGAAAACGGAGCTAAAAAAAAAGTAGAAAATCCCCCTGCCGCCTTTGCCTCCTGTCGTGGAAATGTACCAATCAGGAAACAGGAATTGGAAAAAAACTGGAAGGAAAAAGCGGCAATTGACCCCCAGTAGACAAAGGTCAAAAACACAACTAAAACTATGCAGATTTTGACAAAATCTTCAACGAAATTCATTATGCACATTCTGCCATTTTATAAATAATTGAAGTTTCGGCGAGTTGCAACAAAGCTCATTTAACTTTTATAAGAATTTGGGGATCTAAAAATGCCGGAAGATCAAATAGTTGTTTTTGAGTAAGTTGCACTGTTGCTGCTTTAGGTAGTTAATTTGTAAACGTTGAGATTGTTGGCGGTGATCGTTCCCATGAGAAAGTCGTTGTTCACTCGGCATGGCACAAAGTCAAGGACGTGATCCCGTCCCGACAGTACTTGTTGTGGGGTATTCTCAGCAATGTCCCAAATATTCGCGTTGCATGTCTTTCCACCAACTTCTGCAGCAACCATTACTTTATTCTTGCCGGAGCTGAAAATGGCTGATCTTGTAAGCTTACGGAATTGTGATTCATTTCCCTGGAAAAGAATAATAAGACTTTTACTAAATTAACTGGCAGGGGGGTGGTGAATTGAATAATTGTTTTGATTCTTTACTTGGTAGGCTTGGATAACATCGCAAGAGCAGATTGTTGTTTGCTGTACTTCGGAGTAATATTGGGTGAGATCACAGACAATGTGGCGACTCGGGAGTGCTGGCTCCTTCATGGACGGTCTGGTTGAAAACAGGACATGGCGTGAACGTGGTTCATAGTCAATTGAGAGGAATGAACCTTCCAACGGAAGTTGATGATACCGGACTTCCTCGTTTCGAAACTCACAGAACCAGCATGAATTGAGCTTCTGGACTAAGAGTCCACTCATGCAAAAAGTTCTGAAATCAAATCAAAATAAGAATCAATAATAAGAACTAAAAAGTGCTGCAAATCTACTCACTTATCAGAAGAAGGGCCAACAAACTTGATTCTGCCAGTGGGCGTCTTGTCCTCCGAAGGCATTACCAGCGTCTTCAGAACTTCCCCTGGTTTCCGGACGTCATAAACAAGTATTTGTCCATTGGCAGCGCCGGCGTAGAAAATATGCTGCCGTGATTTACTCCATGCACATGACCAGAGTGGAGATTCAGCTGTGAAAGACTGAACTGTTGTGTTCGTATTGCAGTTTGTGAGGATTGCTTTTTTGTCCAAGCCAACTGAAAGGAGAACGTCTCCTTGCGAGTTGGAGAATTCGAGATCTCTAATTTCCTTCTGATGAATTGGAATAATTGCTGTTCCACGCATGTCCAACACGTTGATCTTCTTTATACCATAACAGCCCACTAGAAAATGAAAGCATTGTAGTAGATAGGGTATATGGATACTTCTACGGCGCTTTTTCCTTAAACAAACTTACGTGGATAAAGAGCTGATTTGACGGTTTGAGAAACTGCCATCATGTTGAGCCACTCATCGTATGCACCAACGCGGCACTCCCCATCTTTGAATGGAAACGAATGTACCTGGATGAATTTGATCTTCCCATTTGTGATCTGAGATGATGTCGAAGGAGTAGGGTCTGCATTCGGGTCTCTGTAAATGGCTCCCACTCGTTCCTTGAGATATTGATATTCTGTCGACAGAGTTTTATATTTGGCATCAGATTCATTGGCCATTTGGCGAAATCTTGCACAGCTTTAAGAAACAAGAGAACAAGAACTTAAAACGAATTATTCAATTCAATGTACACCCTTGACACAAAAAAAACTTACTCCAATTCCAATTTCCTCTTCATTTCTTGTTCATTCCCCAACTCTATTAGAAGTCGATCCCTTTCTGCGGTATCCAGAGCCTTCAAATTCTTCGCATAAAGAATGCGAACATCCCTCTTGCTTGCCTTAGCATTACACTGTGGGCATCGCGATTCAGCTTTGATCCATTTTTCGATACATTTTTTGCCATAAGTGTGACCACATTTGAGACAGCAGAGCCTGTGTTCTCCAGAATTCGTGTAAGGCTCGTAACAAATAAGACACGTGGATGTATCTTCGTCGTCAGCAGAAGAGGTGCTGGTATTAGTAGTGTTCTGATCACTCTGGCTCGGGGGTTCTAAAATAAAAACGTTCAATGCACCTGACTTGATCACAAACGCCAAACGTAGCATGTGAAAACTAACCCGGAATCGTAGGCTTCCGTGGCAGCATTAGCATCTGTGGTACTGACAGCAACGGTATTTGTATGATCGGATCTCGAAGAACGATCCCCGCAGGTAATCCGGTTCTTCTTGGTTCAGTATCCTCTCGTGCAGAATCTCCTTCCTGTGAGTCTGTGTTCTCAACAATTGCATTTCGACGTTGAAGTCTTCTGCGGTACAATGGCTCCTCAGCTCCAGCAAAAGCGTCCGAAGAGTCGCTTTGGTTGTCGTTTTCGCCAAAAAGACTCTCTCCGTCTGAACTGCCTGGTGAGTCTGGCCGGACGACTTCCACGTCGGAAAGCGCATCCATGTCATACGACTCAAAAGATAGGTCACTGTCATACTCAAGACGAACAATATCATTGCCATTGGACAAAACCGTATCACCCGAAAGCAGTGAGATGATATCAGTTATTCCACTCAAGTTTGAAGCTGGAGACAAGCCACCAGCATTCAGAGGCATAGGTTGTGGTGAAGGTGTACGGGATAAGGTGCTTACCACGGAGCCGTCATCTGAAACGATGTCAATAATTTCGTCGCCGAGAGGAGGCAAGGAAGGAGTCCGCCTCCTCGCCATCCTAAACCTCTGGACTACCTCTTCTCGTTGTACCGGTGGCGGTTCTGGTTCTGGCAAGGCCCGTATCCACATCTGAACATTTCTGCCTGATCGGAGAGTCATTCTTTCGGGTGGTTCTGCAGAAACATTATCGGGATTTGGTCCTGGGACTGGAGTTGCTGGGTCCGGTCCACCTTCTGCATTATTTGGCTGAACCAGTTGTCGTAACGGCTGGGTTTCGAGCTGATCGTCAATCCTCCGTAATTGTAGCGCCATGGAGGACGTTGAAGGGAGATTTGGATTCGGTCCGTCACCATTGTCCATCCGCATTCTCCTTCGTGGTGGCTCATATTCATTTTCTCGACCATTTACAGCATTCAATTGTTGGAAAATTGCAACAGCCTCAGTGTCTGTGTCAGATCCAGAGCTAAACAGGGGGTAATCGTCATCGGAATCAGAATTCAACATGGTGCTCCCTTCCTGTAAAAAAAACAATGAAGCCTATCTACATAAAAAGTTCCGCCTTTATGTTTATGAGGAACAAGTATTATAACGTTGCGATCAGGGCTATAGCTGTGGACAAAAGTATTTGATCAACATTATAGGTACATTACCAATCAGCTTACCAGTTCCGTTCTGTTGATTGAAGGTTTGGAGCCTGGCTAGTGGTTCATGTCCAGTGGATTTTGATGATGATGACCTCTGTGTCAGGGGACGGATACTTCTCTAGTTGTCACTTAACTGATACTTTTGCCCTCTTTTAATTGAAATTAATTGAAATTAATTGAAATCAAATGAATCAATGAATGGCAAAAGAAAGAGAATGAATTAAATTATTTTTCCGTTGATTCACGCACAATTTCACATTCAAAAATCCCGCCCCTTTTCGTCTCAAAGTACCTCGTACATCTGTTCCATTTCACGTCCAGTTTTTTTTGTTGCACCGATTAGTTTCCTACCATATCCGGTTTTCCCGATTGACCTCTGTGACCTTTGCATTGTCCTAATGAGAGGGCTTCTAATTTAATTCTCTTTCCATGTTCTTCGTGAATGCAATTAACATAGGCATGACAAGTGACAATATGCTCATCATTCGACGTGGGACGGAGTTTTCGTTTAATTAAAATTCATCTGCTGCCATTCGAAACGAATTAAGATGGTCAGCAAGATTTTAATCCGCTTATGAGTTTTCGTAACTAAAAAGAACCCCGGATTTAAAGTTTGCACCAGATGCGACAATTCCGAGGCGGAATCTCTGCTTAACGCCATTTTGAAGACAGCGACCTCCCTTCAGTAGCGTTCCGGGATTTCGAACTGTAACTCCTCCGCCATGACTACTCTGCGTTTCAGTTTTGCCGTCCTTCTCTCACTGGTGTTGGTCATTGGACGTAAGTCTTAATTGCAATTTCCATGTCGTAAACGTCCGGTGTAATCAAGAGTTTTGGTCTTTGTCTTAGTTGGAGATGCCACTAGGAAGAAGCAGCACTACGGTAATGGTAACGCCGAAGATAATTACAACAGCGACACTAACGTAGAAGCGCTCAAAGCTGTTTCCCAGAGTTCCTACGATGCCGTCAACCGCTGGATGCTAATGAGACGTGACATCCTTAACATTACGATAGACACAGACAAAATTGACGAGGAGCCCCTGACGGCTTCGGATCTCCTGCTCAGAATGAAACTAATGGCCTATGTTCAAAAGCTAGTTGACAAGGAGGAAAAGAAAAAGGTCAAAGAGGCAAAGAAAACGGAGAAAGCAAAGGCCAAGGCGACTTTGCTTGGACTTCCAGGCAATTACTTTGAACCACCAGTAGTCACCGTGCGGCCTCCACTTCCGGTTGTTACATCAGTCAACCTCTCTGGATCAGAACCCCTTCCGCCCACTGGTTTCTGGCTCTACAAGAAGGCTGCCTTTCTTACAAAGCTCTTCAGCGCCTTGGCTGATGCTGCTTCCAAGCTTCCAGGAGTGACGACAGAACCACCTCCATTAGAGGACGAACCCGAGGTCGAAACGGAAGCAGAGGATGAAGATGCCACTGAAGGTTCTATTGTCAATTTCAATGAGAAGCGAAGTGTGGACGATGATGACGAGTCATCAGAAGAATATGACGAAGACGACGGAAGCGAGTACGCTGAGCGTGTGTATGTCGCAGCACCAGCAACTAAAATGGTAAAATCCAGCAAGAGGACTAAACCACACGGACATAGAAAAATATCCAGTAAATATCACGGACATGTAAGGCGTACGGGGAACTTTTAAAACTGTCACATGCACTTCCATTTTCATTTCTGTTCTATAGAAATCTACCCACAAGTTTTCCAGCAGCAGGAATGATGATGAGGATTAAGAAACGGACTTCCTACACACTCCTGAATACTTGCGCAATTTTAAGCTTCATTTGAGAAACCTAATTAACTTGAAATTCTATTAAATAAATTTTATTCAAGGCCAACAACTAATTAAGCAAAAATGTAACAAACTGAGAGGATTCTCCTAAAGATTCATTAATCGGTGTTACCTTCTGACAGTCCTACGCAGTCGCAGCCAAAGCTTTTTGTTGTTCAGAATGAGGTTCGGCCATGTGTCTGAAATCTTCTCCTTCAGGAGCTGCTGGAAGCCCAAGAAATCTGGCAGGATTAGGTTTCCTACCTCTACTCTCAATTAATCCATAGGCAAAGTGGTTTAGCTGTGGAAATAAAAACAGGTTAGAATCAGAACAAAACTCTGGCAGACGACCATGGATCGTGACTCACGTGGAACTCGTGGGGTATTGCGACACCTTGGACTCTGTATAGAGTTGAGGAAATATCCTTTGCTTCATAGAGAGGAAAGAGGCTGGTGATGGTACATTTGCCAAGGAGCTCAGTGTTGGACATCATTGGACCACGGCTGATGTCCACAAAATCTCCAATGCGATATATGACAAGCGTATTTCCAGATGGAGAGATTTTACTGATCTCTGGGATTTGTTGTTTCTTGTACTTATTGTCTTCAAACATTTCCAGTGCCAGATCGGTGTTCACTTCCAGACGTTCAAAGGGCAGCTTCGAATGGGAAAGTTTTATCATCTCAGCGCTGAAGACTCGCATCTCATCCTATTAATAAAAAATAAACATTATCTTCCTTTAACATTCAAATGAAAAATAACCTACCGAATTCGGTGTCCAATTCGGCAGTTTGATGTCCACATCGTAAACAAAGCTACCACTGCGAACTGGAATTAGAACAAGTTGAAACTTAAATGTTAGTTACTTGCTAAATCATTACGACCGAAGAATACCACATTTACCATTTGGCGAAGGAAAGCTGTGCAACTCTACGTAAATGTGATCCCTAAATGCATTCTCCAACGCTGCTCCCAGCATCATGGTACAACTTCTCCAGAATACTCTATTTACCTGTAAAAACAAATAATTCACAAAGTTTAATTTGTTTGGCAGAAAAGCACACCCATATTGAAGCAAAGTTCACCTGTAACAATAATTCGTCACGACTCTTCATCGTCAGTAATTTGAGCTTGCAATCTTGTTCAAATGGCCTATGCATGTCCCATACTTGTCCGTTCACCTCAGCCACAGCGGTATTCACTGCTGCAACATCGCTTATGTCTGGAGATTAAAAACATAATAATACCTATAAGTTAAAAATAAAAACTTTTAACCATTAGAATGACTTCACTTACGTCTTGTGCAGTCATATGGTGTAGAAATGGACTTGTTCATTAAAAAAGTTTGTGGCTTTGGCAGCCCTTCGTATTCTACTGTTACTTTCTCAATTCTTCCCAAGGATTTCAGTTGTCTTTCTTTCTCTGCAGTAAATAAAGCACTCCTTTTCGCCTTGACCGCTGGATTATTCACCGCAGGAACAACCACTTGTCCAGAACCTGGGATCTGATCTCGAATCAGTGGCTCGTACAGGCTTTTCCGAACAGCTAACATTTCTTCCGGTGTTGGACCCATTCCAGTATGTACCTTGAACGATCCTGGTTACAAAATTCATCAAAATTAATGAATATTCACCAATTTAAATTATAGCAATCAGGTTATAAAGTTAATTTATTTTAATAACTTACGTTTTTGATGATTGAGAAGGGTTCCTAATTTACGAATCAGAAGGTTTCGCCTCATTTCTTCAACGATTTAGCCAGATCCGTGCCCGCAGTGGCTAAAGATGTCCGAAACCAGTGAACCTTTTCTTTTTTAGATGAGATGACGATTTTGTTTACAATTTTTTATTCAAAAAAGTTTAAAAAATTCACTCTCCTCAAAGAAAATGGAAAAGTAAGCTTGAGCCGCATTCCCTCAAAATTCGCGCCATTCCACTTGCCCCCTAATGTCATTATTCCATTTGTATCCCTTCGAATTTGACCTTTGACATTGCTCTGTTATGTCATTAGCATGCGTGCACCAAGACTAATAACGCCGGCTTACATTTGTCCATAAGAGTATCACATAGCCTCGTTGTTCTGCCTCTGTTGTTATGTTGTTCATGAATGTGAACTGGCAATTATTCCCTTCCCTGTGAAACTGTGACCTTTACGCCTTAATTGGGTCACTGCTTTCACTTTTTGTACTCTTTTCTAAAATAAGATTGAAAAGAAAAGTCAAAGTAGGGACATGGTCGACACATGGTGATCCTACTATAATTCCAAGCCCATAGTCCAAAGTTATAAAGCATTTTTTGAAAAGAAAATCCAGCATAGCATCCTCGACATTCCGTTGAGCTCACTAACGATACAAACTTGGCCAATCCCAACCATGGAGTTCAAAATCATACTTTTCTGGCTGTACAGCTATATGGTAATGGGCCAGAATAAATATACTTTTAAAAGAATTTGATATACTTTCCTGATTTAGAGCTCAATTTGTGGATTCGGGGTCGGAGCGATGGCGGTGAATGGTGCGGTTGTCGCTGAAGAGCGTGTAGTCAAAGTGAAGCCAATTAGTCCAATGCAGTACTACTACAATCTTTACTACTACAATCCGTTCTGGTACGGAGGGCCACTAGACGGTAACATTCGGTGACACTGAAAGCTTATTAGGCTATTTAAGCCTGATCAAATAAAACGTTGTGTTTGACACACATTCAGGTGGTGACACATTCGACGGCCCATTTGGCGGATTTGCTCCAAATCCATTTGCTAGGCCTACCGCGGCGACAACAAAGAAACCAAAAAAGGGCTCTAGCGACAGCACCACCACGACGCCTGCGCCAAGCTCTTCCTCGACAATTCTAGCAGCGACTCATGTCCCCGTTAACCAATACAGCTCCTATTACGACTACGAGTATCCCGACTCTTCCCCGTGGTGAACATTACGAGCTGAATACAAAAAAAATGTAGACAATTTACAGTTGAAATCCTTTGCATGATGAATATATTAATTATTATTCTTGTAGACTTAACATTAATAACTTTCCGTATATCGTGTTTACGTTTCTGAATCCCTATTTACGATAAAATTGCGGTGATAAAAGCAAGTTAATATTTAGTTTTTAGAATGTGCTGTATGTTTAAAATGAGTGGTTGTAAAATATTTCGGTGCATGATAAAATTATTCAACCCCAAAACCCTCTGTTTCGTCCACTGCAAGTCGAAGCTTGCTCGCAAATTTCTCCTGTGACTCATACTTTGGTACGTCCAAGCGATTGAAACAAGTATGAGCCTTTGGTAAGGCACACGTGCTGAGCGCATCGACGACATGTATAGTGAACGGTTTGTTGCTTTTTGCGGTCCCTTGAAGCGATGAAAACCCCTGAATTGGAAGACGACTTGAGCCTGTGATGAATTTGAGGAGCTGCCGAAGTTCCGGTTGACTGTACCCGCTAACAATTGAGAAAAACCAGGTTGGAATTGGATCCGTAATAGTACAATTCTAAACAAAGAATAAAAACGGATGAAATTACTCCCCCCAATTGTAATCGTAGAAAGCCGAATATTAGTCTTACTTTGCATTTGGTCCACTTCTTCCATTCTTGGATGTTAATATAGTCCCTTCCACGGAGAATCTGCTCCAACTCCTCCCCGGACCAATTGCTGAGTATTTCGTTTGGAACAACTTCATTGAATCCTTTTTGAAGACTTAGGAATTGAACTTCAATTCCCAACTTGAACCGATGGTTGAGAAAAAGCTTTAAGTACTGCTGCTTGTTACTCTCAGTGACTTGAATGTGGGATCCATTCGGAAGCAAGTCAGTCGTCTTGATCTCTCCAAATGTGTTTGTCGTGAGCGAAAATGTGGTATCAATGGGATCGGAATTCAAATCCGTTGCTCTAGAACAACCCAACATAATCAACGTCATGCTGAAACAAAGCTAAAAACCATTTTCATTTATTTGACTTACAGTATCCACTTGAGACTTGAGTAGATTTGTTCATCTACGCTCTGGATGTCCTCCAAACACACGTCTTCGTTCACAAGCATTTTGTAGAACAGCCTTGTAAATGATGCTTTGATTTGAATGGAGTGGAATATTGCCAAACCAAGGATTCGACCAATGAAATGAAAGTATGACAAGTGATCCTGGAGGAAGTAGAAATGTACGGTATAATGGATTAATTTAAAACACAATGACACATTGTCTTTGTATAACTGTTTACCGGATTGATGCTTGATTCTGGGTTAATTACCACGCTCCTTTTCTCTTCAGTGTACAAGAAAAGTCCATAGTTGGGATCCAACATATCCTTCGTGAGTAAACCCAACCATTCACGTGCCAAGCCTCCGTAATCCAGTCCTTCTTCACCTTTGAATTTCACCATGAGACGTTTACGCAAATCCTTTGGACGGAGCCGAGAGACCGAAAGGTACGACGACTAAATAAATAAAAAAAAAATAAACAATTTGGTCTTCTAAGTTCTAAGAATGAAAACCTGTACCTCGAAAACGTCATTTCTTCCAATTTGAAGTCGGCAATGACCCGTAACTGGCTGGAGAAGCTGAAGCTGAATTCGGAGTTGCTTCAACTTAACCATAATATCAACTTTTTCAATCTTCTTCTCAGAGATAGGTTTAGTACATTTCACGGCTTTCACATTATGCTGTGGTTCTGCTCGCTGAACTTCAACAACAGTTGTGGTGGTTAAAGGTTGTGAATTTGCAGCGTTGTTGTTCTGATTGTTGGTGCTTACAGCTTCGCATCCTTGCCCTACTGCACTTTGATGTGGTGGTGTGTCTGCCGATTGAATGATGGCTGTGGTGACAACCTTAGAGACTTGCTCGATGAGCCGAGGATCCGTGAAATGAGTAGTTTTGGTGTTGTGGTCAACGAAATAGAACTTTCCATTCGAGGTGGTTCGCTCCTCCCACCCCGTAGGGAGTGGACCATCTGGACTTGGACTATTTTTTGGAACACAAGGGTGATACCATGAAGATTTTCCACTTGGAAGATGGAAATAGAACACTTGACCCTGTGGGGTGACTCGGATCTCTGTGGAACAAACATAAGCTTATTCAATTTATCATTACACAAGATACCTAGTGTAAATATGACAATCCCATACCAAAAACCATGTAGTAAAGGCCTATAAAACCAATGGAGACCCTTAACTTTTTAAGGAAGTGCCTCAGCAGTGACGCCTCATGGTTGTTTGTATGGTTTTAGAATTTACGTTTAGGTATAGTGAGCTGTACAGTTTGGCAGTATTAAAGTTCTTACGAAAATCGACTGGAACTGAAGATTCTGGTTGCCGTCGGGCAGGAGCACCTTTTTTCTTATATCCTGGAACTATAGGAGGTTCTCTAACTTGATTAAAGTTGCCTCCTTCATCCAATACAACTGGACAACTTCGCACAGCATCTCTTGACATGAGACTAACAGCAATTTGACCACGAACTTGCTCACAATCGAATTCTCGTGACTTGCTCAATTGAAGGAGTTGCGCTGCAATTCATTAAAATTGGGTAAAACATAATCCAAGCGCGACAATACCCCGATAGTTCGGTGTAATAAACTTTTTTAATAAATGACTTACGCCCAGCGTCTCGTAGTTTCGTAATTGCTTTAGGACTAATCTGAACACATCCTAAGAATCCTGAAGATTCCGACTGATTCTTCCGAGCATCCCAAACAGTAATTGCAATCGAGTCAGTAGCCGTCAAAGTCCTGTTGGCAATCCCAAATTACATATTAAAAATAACATCCTTTCCTTAACATTCATCCCTCCCCGAGGTGTGGTCACGTACAAGTCAAAATGACAATTCCAGCTTGGATCCAGCGTATTTTTCACATTGTCCGTGGTAAAGGATTGGCGTGAGCTACCATCATGTAGTTTGCAATATGGCGACGGGAGTCCTGTTTTAGAACAAAAAAACAATTTAAACCCTATCCACAATCAACCCTTTCTTCTTTTCTTTTATATTAGAACTTACTGAAAAAGTCTCTTTTGATGAGATTCTTTGCTCCAAACACTAGATAAAGCACAAAGATATAAATGGTAAAACTGGATTACGTTAGCATAAATAATTCCATCTTACATGTCACCCTAACTTTGCTTTGCGACGTTTGAGCCGCTGACACAGTGGTAACTGTTGCCCCTTGTCCCCTGCTAGGCCCAGTTTGTGGCATTATTTAGATATGTTGCTTGGATATTGCTTGAATAAGGCTTCCAAGAGGAATGATGAAGTATATTTTACTGCATGTTTTGTTACCCTCTGGATGTTATCTTGTTTGTTAATGCTGGACGGGTGTTTTAACGAGGTCACTGACGTATCCCTATTCTAAGGCACCATCCTAACTAATCTCTCCCAAAAAGTCCTAATCAGACCCTATTTGAAGAGATTAATTGTGGTAATTGTTGTCTGAAAAAACAAAAGAAATAAAATTTCTTCTTTCCGTGTTTACTTTTGTTATCAGTTTCCCTTTCTCCTCCAAGCACCGCTAGATGCAGTTTCACTCACTTTAAAATATCAAAGGACTCACGCAACGCTTCTAAAACCATGTCCTAAATGTCATTGACATGGGTCATTAATAGAATTAATCAACCATAATGCTTCTTCTAAAGGAATACTAACAACAGGCAGTTTCCTTTGCATGAAATTCATTCACGGAAGAGCTGCCAAGAGCGTGAGAATTCAGAGAATTTTGAGTCGCCTTGAAAACACATTTTCACACGATGATGCTAAAGGTCAAAACAGAGAATAATTGGATCATTCTGGAATTTTTAGTAAAGAATTCATTTTTTTTAGTTATAAATTATTTTTTCTAGGCAGGTCAAAGGTAACTGCAGAGCTTGACGAGAACAACGGCGACAGGCAATAGAGGGACGCGTCCTTTAAGGTAAATAACCTTTCCTTCTCTGATTTCCAAGTTTATATCTCTGTGTCATTTGAACTGATGTGTGCAATTAAGCTTTTGTGTGAGGCAATCCCAGCATGACCAAGGTTCTGAAGGAAGTTTTTACCATAATGCTCAGTTGATAATGAGCATCACGTAATTTTCGAGTGGCCTTGTCATGACAGGGAATTGATTGTGTCCTCTTGGACCTGTTTCCATATGGGGCTTTACGCATAGCATGTGAATGAAATGTCTACGTCAGACGCCACGTGCTTCGGATCGGGATCGTATGACGCTCACGTCAGATCAGAAGGACCACTTTTACTCTTTTGGACCTTTTTTATTGATGTGTTCAATTTTAATTATTAAACAGTCGCCTCCACCTCCTCTACTAGAGTACACCTCAGTTACTACTGCGAGTTCTGACTAATATGTGTAATTACATAGATCCACGCCTATTGACAAATCCAAAGTTTGCAGCGTACGCAAGGGAAATGCTGAACCCTGGAGAAGACGACACTGCTTCTTTGAAAAAGGCATCAATCCACTCTAATGGCGTCGCAAGGGAAATGCTGAACCCTGGAGAAGACGACACTGCGCTTCTTTGAAAAAGGCATCAATCCACTCTAATGGCGTCGTGACACGTCCAACCAATCAGCACTTGGTCGAGGCAATGGGGGCCACGGAATCAGTTGAACTACAAATCTCTGTCCCCTGGGGCCACATTGCAGGTAAATTAGCATTTTATCCAGATTAATTAAACTTTAAAACTAATTGGGTTTATGGATTCATAGCAAAGGCGTATGGAAATCCAAGTGGGAAACCAGTATTGGCAGTGCATGGGTATGTCAATAAAGCCTCAATTATATAGTTCTGCTTTGATATTTTCTCAGCTTCTGATTGGCTCGTTGAAAATTTTCCTATTCTTTACTAGTTTCAAGAAATTAACGCAATGCTTTGCTACTTACGATTATCTAAATTCATTTTTTTAAGTGATTAATTTACGTTTGATGTTGTAGATGGATGGACAGTGCCGCTACTTTTGACAGACTGGTTCCATTGTTGTCCAAGTCGTTCTATATTGTCGCCGTGGATTTGCCAGGACATGGCTTGAGTTCTCACATGCCGCTTGGAATTCCATATCACTTCACGGTAAAAGTTCACGTGAATTTCCAAAGAAAAAATGTCTGATTCATTCAAATTGACTCCAGGATTTTGTAATTTCACTTCGACGTATCGTCAATTACTTCAAATGGACTAAATTCATTTGGCTTGGACATTCTATGGGAGCTGGATTAGGTATGATTCAGTCAGTTTTTCTGGATATGACTCAATCTGATTTTGGATGTGGTTTAGGTTCTCTCTACGCGTCATCCTTTCCTTCTCAGATTGAGCGTCTGGTCATGCTGGATTTAGTGAAGCCAATCACAGGGGACAGTGGGACTGACTACGCCACTAAAATTGCTATGGCTGTTGATCAGTTCTTGGCCTTAGAGGAAAAGATTGTACCCATTCCACCAGTCCATTCTTACGACGCTGCGCTGCAACGTCTCATAAAAGGAACTGGTGGGACCTTGACGCTGGAAGCAGCAAAATGCCTCATGGTAAAAACCCTCAAATGATGAGCCCGATGAAGTCATTAAATACAATCTCTTATTTCTTTTAGACTCGAGGTGCTCTAGATGTCGGGAAAGGACAATATGCATTTGCCAGAGACCTTCGTCTCCGAAGTCCCAGCATCCTTCGTTTCAGTAATGAACAGTGTTCCACGATTCTGAGCGAACTGCGAGCCGCCACAATGATCATCAAAGCGATCGATGGTCCTTGGTACGAACCAAAGGAAATCTGTGAAGGAGTTATGGATATTTACAAGAAAAACTGTGCTGCGTTCCACTATATCGAAGTCGAGGGGAATCACTACGTCCATTTGAACGAGCCAGAACGTTGTGCTGGTCACATCAATCAGTTCCTACTGCAGGAAGTCCCAGCTGCCGACCGCTGAAGACAGTCTCAGGGTTCCTAAATCCTAATTAACACAAGTCTCAAAATTACCCGTGTGGTCCTCAGTATTACAAAGCTTTTTAAAAGCCAAGAACGTATACATATTAATAAGCAACTCGGGGAAATTATTATAATTCCAAGTTCTGAATCATTAGAAACTTGGGGACGGATGTGATTTATTTGTAACAGGGAACATGACTGATGGCCGAAATTGACTGAAATTAACAAGAGTTGTAACTCTAAAAAGAGAGCGCGGAATGAATTATAAAAATCACGTAAACCATGCTTCTAAGTAAATTGTGTGTAAACTCTATAATCAAATGAATTTGACTTTCATTCACAACATCACAACGCCCTTCAAAACAATTTTTTAATTTAGGTTAAGTTAACAATTCGCTGCAAATTAGTAAAGTCTATGGGGAAATACTTTGCGCTGTTCCCTTATGCTTGGTAACGTCTTTTCCATTAATAAATGCCCCGTCCTTCCTCAACATGATTTCATTATTGTCCCTCGGTGCTCCTTCTCCATAGGCCAGGAAGTGGTACACTAGCTTTCCGAAATGCACTGTACACCAGTAGTGACGCTTATGGAAAATATCCGTGACAGAGAACTCGTATGTTCCACCAGCAGTAACGATTTGACTGAACTTGGCAAATGGATCACGGCATTGTACGAGAGCATCGATGTCCACCAAATTGTGGATTGTCACTTGGTGGATTTGGATTTGCTTGTGTTCTCCCTCGACAACGTTCACCATTTCCTTCCCGGAGATGAATTGGACTCCCCAGTCAATTGGCTTTTCGTGTACCGGTTCTGGAGCCCCGCCTTTGGTCTTCCGCCTGATGTTCTCTGATTCTCGCTAAAATTACATGAACAAAAATACGTAATACACGGATCAGAGCCGAAATTAAGTGTTTACCTTTTGTCGCTGGAGCTCCGATTCTTTCAGAAATTGTTCATAAGCTTTGACTTCGGCGTCTTCTGAGTTTAGGAGGCTTGTCAAAATTATGGACATCAGGAAGAGGCAAGCAATGCACAAGAAGATACATTTAACTGACGGATTGAAGCCTGCCATTTTGTCTTCATTAAATCTATTAAACCCGAACCCTAGGAAGTGACAAAAAGGTCAACAATCATGAACAAATTTTCCTCTAACTGCCGTCTAAATCAATCCATTGCGCTGTTTAAGTTAAATACCCGGCTCTGCTATTGTTGCACGTTGTCAATCCCAGCAACCTGTCCACTACGTCAAATGCAGGTTTTCAATCCTAATGGTGTCCACAAAAATCGATACTGAACTGACTGACGAGGCAACGAACTTATTATAGCAGTAATTGAAATTAACAACTTCCAAATTAATCCCACCGACAGACCGGCCTTGATTTCAAGTTGACATGGGATGAATTTCGATAGCCGACCAGCCGCAAACACGAATTCGGGTGCACTCTGCAAAGTGAAACTTAAACTGGTAATCCGCTCCAAATAAAAAGTGAAAACAAAAGTTAGTTTTTATTCCAAATTCTACTTCAATTTTCATTTTCAGTTTCATTTTCAACATCAAAATGCATTTCACTTTTACATTGCACTTGAAAACACACATTGACTTGAAAGTTAAAGCTAGAAACGTGTTCCAACTTATAGTTATTAAATGTGAAACCTCATAATTTTTTTTATAATTTAGTCCTGATGAATTGTTTGGGTTGAAGCTTAGGAGTCACCGTACTGAGGCTCATTATTAGAAAGTTAAGGCCATCGACTGGTTTTTTGTTAATTCCTCGTATTTTTATGTAACTTATCCGACTTTACATTAAGGCTAGTAAACTACGGGAAATAAGTATGGATATGGTGGTCGGCTGAGCGTCTGCCGAAATATGATGGTCGGCTGGCGAAATGCAGGCGTTGGAATCTTGCAGATGGAAGGGAGCTGAAGGGGGGAGGGTAAACTGGGGCTACGTGATACCCTTTGCCATACCGTCATACCAAACACAATTTAA